>BGPT01001527.1:101313-134765 GCA_003297045.1 Symbiodinium sp. clade C Y103
ACATCACCGTTACAGTGAAGGATCTCCTTGACCACCTCAATGGACCATGAAGCTTCCGCATGGATCATCTGAACATCTGGGATGCCTTTCACAAAGATTTTTACCATGGGGTTTTGCGGAGCCGGATAGAGGTCATTGGTGCAGGAAACCATGGCCCGCGACTGCACCGCAACTGCGGCAAAAGGCAAAATTTGTGCCCCGGGGGTAAAAAAGCTAATTGGAAAAGGTGGTTTCCAAAAGCTGAACATTGCAGGAGGATACCAAAACAAATAGAAAAGCNAAAGGCAAAATTTGTGCCCCGGGGGTAAAAAAGCTAATTGGAAAAGGTGGTTTCCAAAAGCTGAACATTGCAGGAGGATACCAAAACAAATAGAAAAGCAATGCCACCATTGGTTGAACCCACCTGTTCGTAACAGCCCCCACGATCGTGAACGTTGGTGACTTGGGAGATCCGGGGATCACGNGAACCCACCTGTTCGTAACAGCCCCCACGATCGTGAACGTTGGTGACTTGGGAGATCCGGGGATCACGCCCTGGTCTTGGACCAGAACGGCTAAATAGGGGATTTACTAAAGGATTAGCTAAATTTACCTATTAGAAATGGTGATTTTCCATAGCTATGTTAACCAGAGGGTAAAGGGGGGGGTTCATAGGAATATTTACTTATGAGAATATACAGTGACGGGAGTATAATTACAATGTATCATGGGAACGCAATGGGATGTCTTAAAAGATTTAACCCCCCAGTCATCCTTAGGGGGTCGCGATCCTTCGGGGGTTGCAATCCTTGCCGGAATTGGTTACATCCCTGTTTGATTGATGGATGCTTTGCCCAACTCTGGTATGTGTATGCAGCAAGCAGTAAATCGATGTGGATTTGTCCCAAAATTGGCGACCTCCAAAATGCCAATGCTTAGTGGTATAACAATGAACCATTGGATAATCTACCCGTATTTCGAGACAAACCCATATATAGTCTACCAGTGGGTTCAACCAGTCTGGTTGAGGGGGCTGATCACCCTTATTGCAGGGGACAGCTACTGTGGATGGTTGGGAAATCCTGCACCACCTTGGACGGTTGAAACCCTACAAAAAATGGGATGTTTACCACCTATCAACTGGTGCAGGATTTCTTCCATCCACAGCTCGTAGATAGATCTTATGGGGAACATGGAGGCTGAAACGCCCGATTCTACCTGGACGTGCGTGACTGGAGTGTATCGCATTTCTAGCATGTTATGATTAAACATGATCTGATTAAACCTATATCATAGGATCATATTGCATGCCTCTACAGAAATCAGAAAACTTGAAAACTAAAGAAAACCAAGAAAAACTGAAAGAAACTAAACAAGACTAGGAAAAAGCTGGAAACAGTTAAAAAGGCTAGAAAAAACAAAAAATAACTACAAAAACCTACAAACAAATTAGAAAAAACTAAAAAAGGCTAGAAAAATCTCACTTTTGTGCCGCTGACGGGCCAGTCTCTCCAAGAGTTTTCCCTTACCATGCCTGAGTGTTATTGTATAGCTTCGTTTAGCTTTATATAGTTTCTAAGCTCCCAGCACCCTCGTCCAGTGAGTTGAAGAGGCAGGTCTTGAAGAGACATGTGATGCGTGAGTAAGACTATATTCGCAAAAAATCAGAAGAGCAGGCCAGGAAGGCCCTAGAGTTCGCTGCCACGAAATGGAAAATCAAAGCA
Organism: Symbiodinium sp. clade C Y103; assembly: GCA_003297045.1. Taxonomy (NCBI): domain Eukaryota; class Dinophyceae; order Suessiales; family Symbiodiniaceae; genus Cladocopium; species Cladocopium sp. clade C. The sequence goes on from BGPT01001527.1 coordinate 103,017, forward strand.
GTAAACCCGACCGATGTGGACTGGATTTTCGCCGAAACAGTTTGAAACCTGGATCCTTCGGCAGTTCAAGGTAGAAACAGCAACCCTCACAATTGGCAAAGGACCCCGAACCAAAGAGCCCACGGGCTTCGACTGTGGCGACCCGATCCAATCTCTTTCGAAGACCCTACCAATTAGCAATCATACAAAATCGACAGTTAGGGTTGGTAAATTTGGTGTCCCAATATTTGGACGGATTTCTTAAAGATTATAATTTGGTGACCTTCCTTTTATAGAGGGCATAGCGCGTGAATTTACAGGAAAATAGCTGCCCAACAGTTACTTGGGACCCCATGTCGTAAACATGTTCCCTGAAAATATGAACGGTCCTTATTTCATACCTTGTGTACATGTGTGTACTTTGTAGGAATGTGGGTCCCCAACCTATTCTCGACAAAATGGTGGAATGCATAGGGCGATGCTTCTGCTATAAAATCATGGTCACTAGCCACCAAAAAAAAAACTGGCTCATGATCCATGGTAGAGTTGCCATCAAAATGAGGTAATCCAGACCTTGATTTTGTAGCGGGTTTTGGGATGCTTTGGAACTCATAAAGAACTCTATGAGGTGAATTCCCCCACGTCGTGGCCTTGATTTTATAGGCATTTTGCAGTCTTGGGTGGGAAACTATACTTTTTAGATTTCATAGCTATGTGCATGTCTGTGTAGTTCTGGACCCTTTGATTTTATAGAGATGGCAGGTACATGGGGGGGCTGTGACCCCTCGAATTGTAGCTATAAAATGGGGGGCACCCACGTACCCCCCCCAAATATCAATGGGGATCCCAGAAGCAATCCCTGATGACAGTGGGATGACCATTTACATGAAGTCCAACGCGCCAAGGAGAAGCAAGGAGTGGCCGGGGAGACATTGGTACAGTTTGGGAAATCATATGTTTTTTCTGTGAATCGGAAATTCGTTTACAAATGGATCTCATTGAGAGATTCTCATACCCTCTGGTGAACTAACATAGCTATTGAAAATAGTCATTTATAGTTGATTTACCCATTAATAGCATGGTGATTTTCCATAGTTATGTAACAGTTTGCCAGAGGGTAATATTTCATAATTATGTGCAATACAGTTGTGTCCCTGCTACAAGTGGGTCACAATCCTATAGGATTTTTTTGCATTCTTCATCCGTTTTTCTCACTATGAAGAAGAAATTTTCAATGACTTACCAGAAGGTGAGGAGCCCATGAACTCGTTCGTTATATGCCCAAAAAAAAAGCCAAAGGTTTACCAAGTGAACTGTGCATCGACTTAGCCATCAATCATGTCGAAATCCCATTAGTCCATTTTGTGTGGGGTGAAATCACCATTTTCCTATGGTTTCCTGAGCGATTCAACCGGGGCCTCACCTTGAACAGCGGGTAGGACGCCGTGAGCCCCGCGAAGCCTTCGAAGCGCTGCGGTGGTTGAAAGGCCCAGTGAGTTCAGCGGTGGTCAGATCAGATGAAGTTGAGTTTAAATGGGTATGGGTCACAATTGAGTACCCCAATAAATGGATGGTTAATACTAAACCTATACTTAAGTCTGTGGTCCCCCAAGTCTTTAATTTTGACCAATATCCATGTTTATATACTGCGGGCAACCCAATGCCAAAAAGCTACCATTTGGGCTTGGAATCCACCCATGAACATGGTGACTTGGGGATGGTGCAGATGGCGGTTTACCAGATTGGCAATCGCCAGAAAGATAGAAACGTATGTTACCACATCGTATTGTACGTTAGTATTGAAACACAATAGAAATCCATACAATATGAGATCCATTTAAATCTCCAACAAGATTGGGCCCCCCAGTTATGTTTGATGGTTTATGCTCACCCAGGAGTACTATAGTTATTTCATAGCCCTTTATTGGGTTTAGTCGCCAGCAAAACTGGTGGCTTACACTTTGAAACGTGAAGGTATAGTTAATCGGTGAATCCTTGTTTATCAGGATTGCTCCAATTCATTATAGGTAAATGATAGGCACAAGGAGGGGGGTTTCAGAAGTCATTTTAGCTTTTTATCCACCCAGTTTCTCCCTCTTGTATCTGGGGTGTTGGGAGCAACCCTGACTATGGTTGGTTGATGGGTGGGACCGGGGCTACCCCTTGGATTCTCAATGCAAGCTAGACCCTCAACCACTGGGTTTAGGGATGGCAGGGTGATCTTCGGAAAGCAGTTGTAGGGCTGCAGAACCAACCTGATCCGGAAGTTGCAAAAAAAAACAGGGCCTATTCAGAATTATTGGATGGGTCAATACCTATGTTCTTTCATTCACTGGATTGGGGTAATTTCCCGTAGAACATCCCAGTGATTCATGGATTTTCCATCACTTTCAGGGATGAAGATCCCAAAATCCCAACGAATGGGCTCATTGAGAGTCCATCAATGGGATGAAGATCACTTCCAAAACAGTTCTTGGTAAAAGATCTGATCAATGAATACCCAGGTACTGTCATATCCCACGCGATCCCACAATTTTTTAGCCTTACCAGAGGCTATTGGTACAGATGGGTGACGGCTTGAGACTGATTGGAGAACCATTTGTTCCTAGATTAATCTAGATTATGAATTACGAGTCAAAAACATAGCAACAAGTTCTTGTCGAAGTTGAAAAGCATATTCAATTCAATTTGCTTGGTGTCAACCCCGGATGTTTAGCTAGTGGCGCCATACTAGCAGACGATCACTGGGGAGTAACTGAGTAACCCCGTAACCCCCCGCTTTGATGAATCAGGGTTTATGAATCCGCAGGTTGATGAATCCGCAGTCTGGATTTGCTTGAAAATATCGGCACCCATATGCACCCCCCAATTCCAACTAGTGTATGTATCATCATTTCCCTATGAACATGAGATAAAATGGGTATACCATGGTATACCAAAAAATCAAAGACAAACCCAGATATCATATTATTGGTTTTTGATATTATATATTATATATTCAATTGGAATTCCGTCAATTCTATATGATCGGTGAATTCATGATTTGTTTCTTACGGCTCCATATCATCCAACTGTTTACCCTAAATCACGATTGTTGCTTGTTTCCATTGCATCCCCATGAAATCAACATGCCATATATGTAATCAGTTACATTCCAAGTCTTGTTGCTTGAAAAACCCATTGTTGGCTAAATCAGGACCTGCGTTGGCTGGATCCCTGAAAAACAGCACGCGATCTTTAATGAAGTTACTTCAATCTCGGCTGGTGAATTCCGATTGTCACTCGATATCAAATCCCCATTCCGCCCCCCTTCTATGTCCCGATTCTCCGCTCAAGGTGAGGGTCCCAGTTCTGTTTGTTGGCTTATGAAGCCATCAACATTAACTAGTTCGTTATATGTCCCTCATCAAGCCAAACATTAACCAAGTTATGTGCGTTGACTTAGCTATCATCAATCAGCTCTACATTTGATGAAATCATATGAAATCCCAAATTTTCTTTGTTAAGCCACCATTTTCCTACGGGTTTCCTTTGGGATTCAACGGGGGCGCCTCACCTTGAAGGCTCCATTCTTTTTTTTCAGGCCTCGAGCAGCGCAGGGTGAGCGCTCGCGAGCTGGAACAGACCAAGATCGGCCTTGTTGCCACTTGGATTTCTGGCGATTGGTGACTGTGACTCGTTGCTGGTGGATTGGCACTTGGAAATCGCTTAGAAATGATGATAAACCGGAGGTTTTTATGTTAGAATCATTTAGTATAATCAAGCTTGAATGGGTGAGTATGATCCTTGATTTGCAGCAGTCAATATGTTTGGGCTTATTTTCCTATGATGGAAAATCAACTTCAATCTAGGAATCCTTTTTAGGAATATGTTCGGCATTTTTTGGGGGTCCGCAAGCAAATCCAAGTAATGATGGCTTGGTATGAGCAATGACCAAAACATGGTTTGTTTTCCTAGAATCATTGGGGCATGGGGCGTTTCTTAAATCCATTATTAACTACAGTAATAGGTTATTGGCTAATAGTCGATAGTACAAAAACATCCTTGGGAATTTAATCATCCCCCAAAGGGAAATGTTGGTTTAATGGAGATATAATAGGTATTTCATGAGAGTACCAAAGGATACATGTGATGGTTTGGGCCTGTCTGATAATCAAATATGTTGTCCTGAAATCGCCATTTGAATAGGGAAAACAAGCTGTCCAACGCTGCCAGACAACATGTCTCAGAATCTATGACAGATAGAGACAGATAGAATGTCAGATAAAATGGTTGAATCTGTATTTGTGTCAGATAGATTATCAGTTGGTGGGGATCACTTAGAGTAAAGTAGTTGTTCTTTAAGTTATGTTCACACATTTGGCATGATGATCCCACTTGACGAGCCGATTTTGAAAGTGGGTGGTTCAACCAGTTTCAAGCAGCACTCCCAAAATGACCTCCATGTCCACAGTTCTCAGGTGAACGAATGGCGTCAGGTCTTCAAACAGGTCTTCGATGACGAACCATCGAAGGAAAGAGCCCGAGACCTGCTGCTTGGAGGTGAACGAAGCAAGGTCATGAGGGAAGTGGTTGGGGATGGGAAGCTCAAAATTGCTACAGATTGGTGATAATGTCACACTTGGTACCATTAAAACAAATGTTGCTACTTAATTTGTGCTAGTTAGGTTGGGGATGTTTGAGGTTTCTGGGTGTAGAATTATAATGATTTAAACATTTTTGGAGATGATTTTTTTGGGGAACGGAGGAGGTAGTACTTTACAGGGACTAGTTTTGGCTTTCCGAGGCCTAAAGCAAGTCCAAGATGATGTTGTTGTGTAGTAAAGTTATCAATGGCCCTTTCAGGTACCACCTAAATTGGAGGTATTGCACCATATACAGCCATACTTTGGGGTATATCCCATTATCATAGCCCTTCCATAAACCTTGAATATGGTAGTTACCTCCAATTTGAGTTCCTGAAATGGTCGCTGATCCAATGTTGTAGGCCAAGCAGGTTCAAAGGGTCTGGCATGACAACTGCTGGTGTCACTGAGACTGATTTGGCCAAATCATTTCACCATTCTCCCAACATAGACCCTGCCAAATAGGGGGTTGGAAGATGTTGGAAGATTGTTTTCCTCCAAAAAATGCTGATTCTCAGAGTCGATGTTGGTTGGAAGGATGGTATGTTCGCCCTTGGTATGCTTCCAACATAACCATCCGAAAGCCACCAACATTGTCGGAAGTTCAGGACGCAATGAATGTCTGTCATCCAAAAGACGACAAAACAACGCAGTTTCCAGTCCAAGAATTTACTAGATATTACAAGTAGGTCTACTTGCATATAGATGGTGGTTCCCATAGTTTCAAGGTTTCCAAGAGTCCGCCATCTATTTGGGGTTGCTCTCCCCAATGGATCGACCCATCGACAAACCCCTCAAGATTCCACTATATCCAGTCGTATCCCATAGTATATTGTCATGCATAGTCCGGTCCATATTACTCAACATGATTTAATGGTGATAAATATCCATTACCCTCTGACAATCTAAGATAGATATGGAAAATCACAATTTTCAGTAGGTAAATCATCGAACTAAATGGGCCACGTTGCTCCATGTTCCATAGCCGAACATATTACCGTCATCATAAGATCCAATAATGTTCCATTGAATCACCATAAAATTACCAGAACATCCCACAATTTGTCCTTCAATCCTTGCCCCTGGGCTTCATCCCAGGCTTTCTTCTTGGAGGAGACTGTGGCAGGAAGCGAAGGCCTTGAACTTCGCCAGCTGACAGCCTCGGCAGGCTGGTGATGCCTTCGATGGTGCCTTGCAATTGGATCCATGGGGAAAAGTCTGTGAACAAAATTGGGACAGATTGTGCTTAAGATGAGTTCCAGCCCCAAACTGATCAGTTTTAGTTATTTTAGTTTTTGGGGGACAGTTTAAGTTCAGTTTTTGAGAAATCTTTCTGATGTAAAATCATTAAAAGAAGTTGGGAACTAACAAATCAAATCCGATCAGTTTAGGGTTGAACATGGACCTAGACCCAGACTATGGAGTGACTATGGTCTAAACTATGGTGCATGATTCACTCACCCAGGGCTTTATGTTAGTTCGTCGTTATTTTTGTGGGGGAGCGTGGCAATTGGAAATCCCCTATAAATGGAGGTTTTAATGGGAAAATCACCTAGAAATGGTGGATTTTCCATTGCCATGTTTGATTACCAGAGGGTAGAATGATGATCAACTTCTGGACGAATTGTCAGTACCACACTCTTTGGACGAAGCCAATTGGTAGATGAAATTGGTATGGGTCAAAGACATACCATCAAAATTCGGCTGATGAAACATGATCTAACACCATTTGTACCACTTGCAGGATCATCGAACTTAGTAAGTAGGCAATAGCCATATTTATATATATATATATAGTATATGTATATGCATAAATACTGTCAACCATTTTTATGTGGGATAACCACTTGTGAGACTTACTACCCCGGGTTACTAAACAATTACTAAGCGGCTCCAAGCAGGGTAGCAGGGTGAAAAAACTTGGTGGATCCCCCAGCATTTCTATGCCTGAACCTAGGCATGGCCCTTCACCAAGTCGAAGTCAATAATAAAACTACTTATGGAATGTATATGAATGTATAACCCCATGTATACGTCTATAGTGCTAAAGGTCCTCAACAGATGGATCCCATTCTTTTAAATCTTCGTGTGCCATGTGTAGCTGTACCATGAGCATTGGCCAGTGGTTGCAGACATGGGCCGCAGATCTCAGGGCTGAACAGTCCTTGAATTCAGCTGAGTTTGTTGAAGAACACGCACATATTCGGGTGTGAAAATGGGGTACACCAAAATAGTGCCATCCAATGAGAAAAGTGATGATCAGCCATGAACCTTTGGGTACCCTATTTTCCGACAAACCATTTGCTGAAGAATAGACACAATGGTTTGCTTTTCTTGATGTCCATCTACTTTGTCAAAAACAGCCGAATCAGGGGGCCACCGGATTTGGGAAATTTTGGGTAAACAGTTTGGACCACAGCCATGCGTATCAGGAGCCAGTGGTGTTGTGTTGACTTACTCAGCTATTTCCTACAGTATAACTTTGCCGTGTGCATAGTTTCTGTTGGACTGGATGGATTGGCTCAGAGTGTTCACACCAGATGGAATGCCGTGAGCAATCCCAGATGATTTTTAGAAGTGGATGCACAGGCTTCACTAGTGGATCTTGATGGTGTTCGCTAGTACAATGACGGGATAACAATAAGGTGCAAAAGCTTTCACTTGAACATGAATTCTGATGGATTTGAATAAAAATTCTACACCATGAATGTTAGGGGTGAAACCCAAGATTCAAGCAGGGTTAAGTTGTGGGCAAAATCATCATCCAGCCAACATTGAAGAAGTTCCCCAACTGTGGTACACCACATCTTGGTGCTGGATCTGGATCTTGGATCCAGGAAATGGGGCGTGCAGGGGTTTTCGGACTTTCTCAATCAGATTTATTTGGGGTATACACTCTCCATATTATGTTGGTATTTGGATACAATGGTATAACAAAAAAAAATCGATCAGTTTTTGTGCGGTCCAATGATTTTTTGTGACATCGATGTCCCCTGCTGTAGCTGTTGGTGATAGGTGCATGAGCTTTGTTGGAACTGGTCACAAAACGTCTCATTCTGCATGGTCCAACCACCTGTGCATTTGCCCGCTTGGCAAGGGTTCATCGCTGTGCCACTCACATGTCCATCGCCGAGAGATGCCAATTTCTGAGATCTCTAGAGTCCATTTGATTTGTTCATCCCGTGTCATGCAACACGGCAACGGAAATCGATGAATTTCCCATTAAAAGCTCCGTGTATAAGAGATTTTCCAGCCAGCCCTGTTTGATGGCACGCCCGGGTGTCCCCATCAATGTTCCATGTTTTAATAGTTAAATTCTCATTAATCATCAGAAAATACAAATAAGCAATCATTCATCACATTCAATCATGATATTCTAAATTTCGATACCTTGATTCCCATTACAGTAATCACCAGAAAATCGCATCAAATCATCATAAATCATAAATAACATCTAAATACCCTCTGGTATATTAACAGTTCGACCCTGAGAATAGCCTTTTTTAGAGGAAACTAATTTTCCAATCCCGATTAATGCCAGGGTCTATGTTAATTTACCAGAGGGTAATGATTAGAAGATACCATCAAAACACCTAGATACTGCGCCTCTAAACTTGTTGGGATGAACCCGCGGCACACCCAGGTTTTGATCCGCTGGCCGCGCCCCAGCCGGTGTTCCAGTGATGTTTGTTGGTTTCAAAGTCAAACATTCTCTCCAACATATATAATTACCTTAGTTGGGTTCGAAACCATCAAAATTTGAATCCACCATATGTTGATTTGTAGATTATTTAATCCAACTGTACCTATAATTGCCATCAACCTTAGCCTATGAAGACCAGATTAAATTCGCTAACTACAAATGCATCACTTTGTATATGGATATTCAATGATATTCATCCCTGGTAGGAAATTCATAGATGTTGACCCATGCCCACGTCTTATGCACCTTTGTGGACTTCAAAAAGTGGATCATGCGTCCATAGCCAGTGGGTAAATGTCCTGCTGTGGGGTGAATGTTTCACACCACCAGTGGGCATAAGCAAACTCGACTGTTTTCCGGGTCACTTGAAGATCACCCGAATGTTGGACAAAACACCCACACTTGTCCCATTTTTGTCCACCGTGGAGGTTCTTTCAGGATGTTTCAGGTCGTGTCAGTTCATAGCGCGTGGACCATGGATGGACCGAAAAAAAAATGAGCGATGAGCCAAAAGTGGCACAGTGATGTGGCTGGAGTTTGGTTCGCAGCGGGTCAAATTGAAACCGGATTTGTTTGCAGCAATAATGCAAAAAAAAACATAAACATGTTGGTTGTTGAATTTCCGCAATCAGGAAATGTGTATCAATCGAACAGACTCCTGCAGGAGCCACGCACCTTTGACCGGTAGAACATTAGTAGAAAGCTAGTAGGACAAAGTAGTTCATGGTTTCACATCTAGGTGATTCCACGATCAAGAAAAAAGGATGGGGCACGTGCGGTTGATTTTCGCTTGTCTTGCCAAGCTCTCCTTCTTGTCCATGGTTGATATGTTTATCCAAACAGATCAAGCATCCAACACATGGACCAAATGAAGGTCAAACTAGTGATGTTTGATGTTCTGCCGTGTTTCATGTTTTTTTGGTATTTTCCAACGGTGGTAATTAGCAAAAGGAATCAAATTGAGCCAGCAAGTCGGAACAGACGAGCACTCATTCTGTTTGGAAACACATCCATCAATTGCGACCTCGAACAGGAGCAGTTGGGAGCTTCTAGCGGGATTTCTAGTCCCAAGAAAATCCGACCTTACTAGGTACCCTCTGGTAAACGAACAGTTTACTATTGAAAATGGTCATTTATAGTTGATTTACCCATGAAAAATGGTGATTTTCAATAGTTATGTAAACGTTTACCAGAGGCTACTTCTAGTGTCATCTTAAACATGGCTTAAACCCACACGCTTCATGGTTTCATCTCTAGAAGACCTGGACAGCAAAAAGTCGAGCAACACATGTGCCATGGTCAATAGTTAGATTAGCTTAGGCTAGGTTGTATAGAGTACCTTTTCTGAGCATGGTCATTAATCCAATTACATAGGGATCCAACGGGATTTTCTATACCCGTTGGATGATGGGATTCCCATCACATGGGATGACATTGTGGTGGATATGTTCAGCAGCAAAACCCGTGTCATCCTAGGCGCATGCTTCACAAAGATACTGCGCAACAGGAGGAAAAAAACAACACAGTTGCCACTGATGATGATTCCCCAACTCCATGAATTGTGAAAAAATGCATTGAATTGCACATGCTTGAGTCACGACTAGTGACAACTCCAAGCCACTGCGCAGTAAATAGGCGGTTTGAACATGTTTGAACCTATTTTGTTTTACCCGCATAATGAATGTAGGTGGGCACCTTCTGTACCAACATAACATATGCCGTGAAAATGACCCAAATGTTGGTGAATAAACGATGCATGGTGACATGGAGCATTTGGGCAAGAGGTCTTTCTCAGGTCAGCCATCATTGCAGTCTGTGATTTTCATTAGTCCCATCTCAGATCGTAGCCATGGCGATCCACAGCTATGGGTGACTCGTCGGGGCCATGGTGCTGGCTTGCCTTCACAGTTTCAGCTGTGAAAATCATGACTTGATACCCTGCTACCTACCACTAGCATCTACTGACCTATGTTTGTAGAGGTAAATCTATCACCTTCATTCATCTTCCGAAATTTGTGTTCCGTGTCTAGCTACAGATTTGCCTAACGTTCTTTGCATGTGCCACGGCTACTGACGGTTTCAGAGAAACTTGAGCCTTGAGCGGTAACTTAGCAAATCTAACTTGGTGTGTAGCTAGCAGGCTAATTCTAGAGTTTATGGAGGATATATTGAACAACATAGTTGGTTTACAAACTAACGATAACATAACTAGTGGACTTGTCAAAACCTATCAAAGATACTAGTAGATTAATCGATAATGCTGAGTATCTACCTAGTACGCCTTGCTGATATGTTTGATGATCTTGGGTACCAATTATTTTAGTTGGAGTTATGAGTGGGTGGCAAGTGAGCGCAAAATTCGGGATCTATAATGAGCAGGGAACTGTTGGCGATTTATATCATGAGAAAGTAGTTTTTCTTTGTGTCCTAAAAATGACTCATATCCGCATATATAGGAAATGATGATACATGCAAGGTGGTGCCCCCTAGTTGTAAGTTGGTTTATAAACCATAGTAACTATAGATATATCTACCATAAACCCTAGTTCTACTGTTTCTTTGTTGGTGTTTGATCCAGTAGTTTGAGTCTCTATATCAACCAGCAGCACCAAGGTCCACGTTCGTTACGCCCAAAAGCGATGTCAGGCCAGGGTCGGCGGTGGCGAAAATTTGTGGCGTGGGATTGTCCAGCTTCAAGCTGGACAATGCCATTAGCCATCATTACCCTATGTCAGCATTAAAGCTGAAAAATGAATGATGGTTAATGATGTCTATTACTAGTCAGCTTCAAGTTATGGAACCATGAATGATGATTCATGGAAAGATATCAATGGTGGTACCTTGATGGTGGTTAACGACTCAGCTGACAACTTGTTCGAAACTGGGATGATTAGAGTGGGTCAAGCATCCATCATGGAAGAAGCAGGGCTTGAACAAAGATGTTATATCTAGGGACACACACAGATTGTGACCGAAGTGAATACACATATTTATCATCTACAACACAGGCTGAGTTTCATTCTGATGTTAAGATTGCTGTAGGACGAACCAGCAAACATAGGTCTTAAACGGTAAACCATGTTCATCCATGGGTTTGTCTGAATTAAATTTGCAGGGCCTAATGTTTTATCACCATTTTCACAACTTCGCATTTTGGGGTATCCCCCATTTTGAAACGAACCTTCATGGTGAAAGTGTCCTTCATGGGGTATTTCCCATTCTCCAAAAGAATGATAGCATAGCAGTAGCGCTTTCTCCATGGTAAGCTAAGATACATTGAATAGATATGGAATGATGTGCAATTAGTTTATAATAGATGGGAACACCATAGATTTCCATCTAGATACTAGATACATAGTCTTCTATAGTATCAATGAAATACATAATACATATAATATCCACAGATTTTCTTTGGGAAGTGTTCTATAGATGGTGGGACGTTCATATCTACACTGAGAGATCTGCAGAGAAAAACTACCCACCTGGAAAGTGCATGCCGTACAGGTCTCAAGAAGATGACACAAATATCTTCCCAATCCCTGATAGAATTTCATGGCTAATGATGTGTAATGATGGTTAATGATGGATGATGGTTACCTAATGATGGTTAATGACTCGCAATTGTTTGTACAAGCTTCTGATCCGATAATTCACTCAAGAATGATGTAATTGTGAGACATAGTGGCCTTGTGGGATATCAGTATGTAAAACCATGTAAAACCCCAACTGTCTACCCGTAGACCCCGGTCCTCATCCCAAACATGAACAGAATAGTCCTGTGGAGAGGCGTTCATCCATTAGATTTTTGGTGTTCTGTTTTGGCCTCCACTGTCATCAGACGTGGCTGGCTGGAAAATCCACGAACTCAATGGAGGCTTAGTTATCTGGGAGCCTCATCAAACTAAATGGTGAATTTTCCAGTCAACCACGTTTGATGACACCAGAGGGCAAACGGTTTGCAGCTGACATACTCAACCGTTGTAATTTGATGTACTGGCATACTTTCCGATCCAAATCATCTACTACTACATTACTCATGTGGTAAACCCAGCAATAAGGCACCCCAAAGTGGAAGAAAAACAATGACCAAATTGTAGTTTTGTTGGCTGAAACCTACATCATGATCCATTATTTAACCGTTTTAAGTTCCGGTACTGAGGGGCAACGGTGCTGCGGGGAGCCTACGGGTATGGCACCTGCTTTTCCTAAGCTAGTTTCACTTCAGTTTTCACAAACCATACCTACGGCACGCAAGAAGAAGAAGAAGAAGAAGAAGAAGAAGATTAAACCAAACTATAAACCACTATCAACCATTATTAGCCATTATTACCACTCAAGTGCAAGAGTCGAGGGCCTTTGCACCCTGAAGCGTTGCGAGACGTGCGCACACGAAGAAACCGTACTGCGGTCGCTGCATGTCCAGCTACATCCGCCACCCAGAAGGGCAAGGAGGTGGAGCCGCGAACAATCGTGGAGGTCAATTTTTTTGAGTTGTCGGTTGCTTTGGTTTTTGGTTGATGCCATTTCCTTTCCCCATTGAAACCCTATGACTGGGGAATCACAACTGAAAGACAGAGTCACACTTTACGGCCCAGACCGGCTTTTTACCATGGTATTTCACAGATTTTCTTTACGTACATGGCTAAGCAGTGCCGGCCTTTTGATCTTATCTTGGGGTCCATCAGCAACCTGTCCACAATGACCATTATTAAACCCATCCCCAACCTTGGATGCGTAGTTTAATCCTGTAGTTTTTGCTAATGGAAAATAACCATAGCAAAAGATTGACCATATTAAATCTCCATTTTTGATGGTTAAACTACCATGAACCTACAATTTCGAACCTGATGCTCCCTTTGTGAATTCCCTGTAGTCCTTTGTCGGTCACCGGTGCCGTGTCAGTTTGTCGGCCGCCGAGCACGCTGCGGCCGGCAGCGTCGCCAAAGCCGCCGCTGGACACGACTCATGGGGCGTGACGGCTACGGTAGGTGATCTGAAAGCGGTGGCAAAACTTCAACCTACAAAAATTACGTAAGGTAGGGATTTATATCAAAATCTGATTGAAAAAACATGTTAATACGTAACTACATATATTGGAGGTTTTCTACTAAAATCGGGACCCCCAAAATCATCCATTTTGATAGGATTTTCCATTATAAACCATTCAATTCGGGGTACCCCCATTTATGGAACCCCCATATTTGCACACTAATGTATTATAGCCTTATAGCATATTGTAGCTACACATTTTGATATTATACATATATAATCATATATATATATATATATTTGACTTATACACTAATAATATATATATGCATTTTTTTATACAGACACATTACCAATTTTTAGATGTAAGGTATGAACTCAATTTGGCTGTAGATGTATCGAACATCAGTTTCCATCAGCCTTAACCCCAGTTGTGAAACAGCTAACTGTCCAAGGGAGGCACTTTGTAGGTTCATAGGCTAATTTTCATCATTTTGAGATGGGGGTCTGTTTGAAGTCAGTGGGATGTGAAATTACCTTTCTGTTGGAGGGTATCAAAGATCAGCGATGGGTCCCATACATGGATTGAACACAAATGGGAGATTGGTTTTGCATAGATGGAAAGATCACATAGAGATCTAAGCCTATCTATATTTAAATGTAAAACAATGCACCAGTTTGGTAGATCTGCAACACGTGCCGATCCAACGGAGATCTCCCACATATCCACCACTTTTGGGGTGATGGATTTGATCAACCCTAAATGGGGAGTCGTACCTTCAATGAACATGGGCCAGACCATTCAAAGTGACCTCGAAAAATCCACCGGTTTGAAGGAACTTCGCCCTTGAAATGGTCACTGAACCCCACAAGAGTCACAATGTGATGGTGATTCTCAGCCATTTCCTAAGGCGACGAAGCTGATTCTCTATCCCCTGGACACCTGGAAAAGTCGTAGACAGGTGCCCTGGGTGGGGATCCTCCACCAAGGAGTCCCCAACTCCAAGGGTTCCGGGTTCGAATCTTTTGGGTTGGAAGGATATCATCCAGTACCCTGATCAACATTTGGAACAAACATAGTGAGGAAAACTCTAGGCGAATAGAAAATAAAGACCTAAATCATGTTGAATCCATCTATATCCAAGGTTTGCGTTTGAACATGGAACCAGCTACTGTACCCCCCGAAAATCATTTAGTCTCATTGCAACAGTACCATCGACGGTACTGGTTGGACTTGGGTTGAAAGCCATAGATATCCCTTTCCCATTAGTTGATGAAAATTATTTGCCAGACTGGACCGTCTAAAGGACCTCATACCGTTACCAGGGGGTCAACCAGCATTGGTCAGGAATCCAACAAGCAGCAGGGATAAGGCCATGAGGCCATGAACACACAATACCACTAGTTCAGACATATCAACAACTTGGGATACAAGGTGAGGCCCCCTAGATGGCTAAGTTGAGGCATGATTTGGTTGACTAGGATTTTTTGGGGATACAACCATAACTAATGGGCTTATACACCAACTTACAACGGGGGGGGGTCACTTCCGCATTCAAATGTTCATTTGGGGTGATATTCCATTGTCAGACAACCCCATTTGATCATGTATTGATATCTTGGTTGTATATCCCATATCTCCATCATTAGACCACATTAAATCACCATGAAATCCCATAAAGCACCCAGTTAAATCCCCATTTCTGGTGGGTAAATCTCCATGAAATCGCCATCGAAATCCCTTTCTGTTCAGGCTCGGCGCTTCGGCGATGTTGGGGAATTCCGACACCTACAGGGCTTGCGTGGCGTCTACCGCGGAGTCGTGCCCTGGTGATGGATGGCTTTGGACACCAACATTCTTCAGACCATTTAGAACTTGTATTTTCTTCAAGTACAGTAGGAAGATATGGTTTCTAGAATTTAGAACCATATTTTGGCAAGGTTTTTTGGGTGCAGCATGTAAGATTGTCTTTGAACAAACCCTTTTGCTTGTTTCTTTTTTGGGCATTTGAAGAGACTAGAAATGGCAGACACATAAGGACGAGTCGATGAGGCTGGCATCCAAAGTCAGTGCAAGATGATTTCCGCATTGGAGCAATGCTTCCCGAGTCTCTTGAGCCGGCAATGATTATGGCGTTGGCTTGAAACCCGCATGAGCCTGCAATAAATTGGTCTTTCTCTGAACTATTTCGTGCGCACGTTCATGTACTCTTACTGTACATCTAACTATGCCTGGAAGCAGCCTTGACTGGAGCCGTGCGGTCCGACCAAGGCTGGAAAGCATCTAAGGCTGCGATTGCCGCCTTGAACAGGACGATGAAATAAGATTGAAATACGGAGCCCTAGCCCTTCCTATTCTTCGGTTCAGGAGATTGAGTATCATTGAGTAACCAAGCAATCAAACAATACATCGCCATATCCGATCAAATGTGAATGGCTGGTGATGGGAAACCTGGTAGGTGTCAGCTTAAATGGCAGTTTAGATCAAGGTTCCCGTATTTTGACCGCGTGGAGAAAAGGGGACCCATAGATTCAATGGATATAGATATTGATATTGTCATTGCTGGATTTGTTGGTAATTTGTAAGTCATTTTGAAGGCTTCCCAATTTTGAGCCATACACAACCTGGGTATGTTGTTTTTTGGTTCGGTCACTTATTGCTAGTTAGAACATATGTTTTTGTGTGGGTGGCGTTTGGGACCATGGTTGCAACCAGAAGGTACCCTGGGGTAAACATGTAAAAACATGTGGAAAAACCATGGACTTTTTTGGAACATGATCTACATTCATGGTGGGTTTTCCACACCTATGTGGTCACGTTTACCCTGTACTCGAACAAAACTGTTATCAGAATCCATGAAAACCCACTACGAATATCTACAAATAGAGGTTTGTTTATAGGTGCTGATTTTTCAGCAAGCCATGTTTGATGACACCGGAGGGTACTGGAGGATATCTCCCTTTGCAGCTCTTTTTTCAAGGTCAATGGTGAAAGTGTCGTGTCAAAACTGGTGAATCGCTGAGCCAAGCTGAGTGACCGCGTTGTGAATCCTGGGTTTGTAGATATCATTTTGATACTATTATAAACATATATAGATTAAGATGTAAATATTATCAACAATTACAAACTAGATTATCAACAAAATAGTTTGAAAATATTTGTGCATATCTATTTGCAATATTTTGTATACAACTTGTATTGTTGATAATATAAATCATAAATAAAATTCATGTTTTATTCTTATAGTACCCTCTGGTAAATTAACATAGACCCTGGCATTAATCGGGATTGGAAGATGAGTTTCCTTTAAAGATAGCTATTCTCAGGGTCGAACTGTTAATATACCAGAGGGTAAATAAGAACTGTACACACATCTCTGTCATTGGATTGGGTTAAGGGAAAATTTACAGGAAACACCTACATTTCATAGGAAAATCCATGGTTTCCTGTAAATTTTCCCTTAACCCAATCCAATGACTCTGTGATTTTTTGTTCCACAAGAAGATTCCGCGGCCTGAGGTGCCAAAGTTACTGCTGTATTCGCCTTACCAGGCTCGAAGCGGTGCTAGGAATCGCAAGTGGTTGCCATGGAGATTCTGAATACCCTCTGGTAAACTAACATAGCTATTGAACATGGCCATTTATAGTGGATTTTCCCATTAAAAATGATGATTCTCCATAGTTATGTAATGTTATGTATGATTACTACCAACTTGGTGTGGGAATTATGAGAATCACCTTGAAAGTCATATTTGGTCATATTTAGTCGACCCAACTTTGGAGGGGTCATACTGCTGGAAGTGGCCAGGGGGCAAAAGAAAGGGGATGCCGAAGTTGTCAAGACAAGAATGCAGTCATCGAGTATTCACATGTGGTTGGTGGCTTCATTCTGTTGGATATATAATGATAAATATAATATATATATATATATTATATATATATATTATGTACTGTATATTGATTCATTCATATTCATTCTATATGTACCATGTATATATATATATATACATATATACATGGACGTATGTATACAATATATATATATATATTTATATTATATTATATTATTCTTCCCGTGGTTTGTGAAGGGTTTCCGACATGACCACACTTTTTGAGGGGTATTGAAAACACCAGACGGAGTTTCTCCATGTTGGAGGAGTTGCCTTGGTGTGTCATGAAATTACGAAATATTGAAAGCAATGCAACGTGGCATTCAAGTTTGTTGTGGTTAATGTTTACAGGATCATTGTTTACATGAGGACTTTATGTTTTGAAGGTATTTGATGCATGTTTTATGATAGTCTATTGTTGGTATTGTGGTTTTATGTTTTTGTCATTGTGTCAATTTTATATTGTCAAAATTGTATGTTCAATGTGTTGTATGTTGCTAATGAGATATTTGTGATTTTTATTACGTTCTGTTTTCCATGTTCGTTTGTATTGTGTGCAGCCTTCTTACAATATACTTCTTTGTTGGAATGTTGCCATGTATGTATCCATATCGTTCGTGTTCGCAGTTCCCATCACAGTTTGAAGCAATTGGATGATCGGGTCACTTCTGGAATATCCATGGCTAACAGCATTTTGGTGTGAAAAGTGCCATGCCCACATGAGGAAATGGGAATATCACTGAGTTGCCTCGCCATGCCACACTGGCATATCGGCCTATAATCAATTTATTTGGATATTCAGAATATTGAAAATGGGGTACCCTCTGGTGAACTAACATAACTATGGAGAATCATCATTTTTAATGGGAAAATCCACTATAAATGGCCATTTTCAATAGCTATGTTAGTTTACCAGAGGGTATATCCACAAAAGAGCCATTTCATGGGGAATTTGATGACAAACCAATGGATTTTGAGGTACCATATGGTACCATATGGTACCAGACAAAGCCATATTAATTCAGTGCTTCTGAGCTCAATCTTAGGTTGGATTCAACCAACCGTCCTCTAAAGGTGATCCCTCCAATAATAACGACAACTGAAAACCCTTCCCAGGTTGCTGGTGCTTCGAAAAGCCCATTATTAAGACCCATTGTTGGACCTTGGGGGGTTCTCCCGTTCCATTACATCCCCACCTTTGGATGATTCGATACCCTTACTTTGGTTCCATAAATCAATATATATATATATATATATTGCCGTTTGGGGTGGTTGAATTCCCTGGCACTGCGTCCAGAGGCTGTGTACATGAGCGCCTACGTCACCGCCAGGGACAACTTGCTCCAAGGTACGCTAGGAACTTTTAATCGGGCGGAAGAGTGGTTACCTGATAACCCAATGATATATTCTATATACCCAGTAACATATGTATATACTGTGTGTGTGTTGCTTACATATTCACTTTATGTATGTGTATATATATATATAGATATAGATGATCTGTATATATGTAATTATATGCTATCATAACCAGTCAACAGTTAATTATTGAGACGTACACCCGGCACACCCCAGTCAGGAAAGTTTTCGTTTTTGTTCTGGGGTACCTCCTGTGGCGGCTTCGAGATGTTTTTTTTCCGCAGAGGTTTGTCCTTCCCTTCCGTAGAACGCATGAACTTCCAAGCTCATTTTCCGTCTCCTACGTAATTGCAGCTTGGAGGCATGTTTTTGTAAGGTGGACGATTTGAAGTGTGTCAAGTTAGATTGAGGGGTTGAAACCCAAAAATGATGATTAAATCCAAAATATTTGATAGTAAAACATCACAATTATTGCATATTGTTCCATATTGTCCCGCAACAAATCAGGATAAAACATAATCAAAGTATACGTATATCATCTTATATCATGTTTTAATGGTGATATATGATGATATATGTCCATATATCAACCACTTTTCAGCCCTTTCCGGTGGCACCTGCCACCCAAAGTGCCAAGGCCCTCGTCCCTTTGGTGACTCGCCCCTGACCTTCGTGGCCGCCGGCGTGCTGGCCGAGGTGGGACGGGATGGGGATGGGTGGACCAGTTGTACAGCGGTATGATTGTGAAGGTATAAATGGGGGGTTCCATAAATGGGGTTACCCCAATAGCTGGATGGTTTAGAATGGAAAATCTGATGAACATGAATGATTTAGGGGTACCACCATTTTAGGAAAGCTCCAAATAGATATTAGTGTAGTCAGTATCTAGTATAAAAAACATTATAATATAGTAATATACAATAAATGTTACTACCTATGGATCTATCTATACCATTGATATTAAGTGCACCTATCAATCGAAATTTATTTGATCAAGCTATAATATCATACACCCGTATTATGGTGTTGTTGTGATCAAGTTCTGTAAATTCTAGTGCGCCATAGAAATTGTAGATATGCACCTCAAGTTAGGCATTGAACATATTTTAAGGAAATAGGTACCTTCCCGACTTCGCCATTCGGGTTGATGTAGCCCGCTTGGATTTGACATAAACTGCTAAGCAAACACTTGGTTTTTCACCAACCAAAATACAGGATTCATAACAAGAAAACTGGGATTTAATCAGGAAGAATTGGAACACAACCAAGAGATTGTGCATGTCATTAGCAAGAGTTGACAAGACGATAAGGATTTGGTCCGTCAAAGAGGGGCCATGACCAACTTGGACTAAGAGGGTGTTCTTGGATTGCCTATTGTTTTTGCTTTTTCATCTGCAAATTTCAAATTGTCATATGGACAAGGACATGGTTGTAGGATGAATTTCCTGATGGGAACTGATTTCACACAAGTTACATGCATGCAGCATGGTGCATGATTTTTTTAATGGGGGATGGGTGTCGACCAGACCACAATAAGATACTGTCCAAGTATAGAGAGAGGGATAGGTGGTGATTGTGGCAGATCCACAGTAATTCCAGATCACCCGAGTTCTGACTTATTTACGTACGTTCTATCTTTAATCAGGCCATTCCATGCCCGTTTTGTTCCTGAAGGTTCCTGTAACAACAACCTCACAGGCTGACCTCCCCAGGACATGTGATGGTTAAGATTCCCCCCTCAATCGTGGTTGCTGGTGGTTAAGTTTTGCCCTCAATGAGCCCAGTCATTATTTTGGGAGTCAGCGAAATGGGGGGAGGTAGGTGGTTGAGTTTCTTTGTACATCCCATTATATTCCAATTACACCTCCAAATTCGCATTTATCACCAGGGAACTCTTCAAAGTTCGGCTAAGTGGTTTGCTGGATACAACCCCAACTTTCGCCTGTTGGAATTTTGAGGTGGCTGGTGCTGCCATCCGACTTCCTATGGAGGTGCGATAGGGTTGGGGTTTGATGTGACTTTAAAGTTCTCTCCCTGTTTCTTTTTGTCATAAAACGTACATATGTTGCTTGTGATTGTATATTTACCCATGTATTATTATATTCTCTTGTTACAGACATGCACTGTGCAGATCTAGGTGATCAAAGAAAAGTGTGCCAAGGCTTTCACCAATGTTTAAAGAAGTTACTATGCAGGTTCACTTCCATGGGGTTTACTGCCTGCTTGAAGTAGTCTACGACACGGAAACTAAAAATAGAAGTGTGCAGTGTGTGCACTTTACAAATAATTGCAGATTGTAGAGAGCCAGTCCATTGGATCCATTTTTCATAGGTGTTTTCATGATGTCGCCATAGTTTTTCTTACATTCCCTGGACCATCTCCCACAGGTGCCATCCATTCGCGGTGTCTTTTCGCTGTGCCAGGTGTCCAAGCTTCGTCTACAGCTGGGAGTGTTACTTATCTTTTTTTTTTCGGTTGAGGATGGGAGGATGAAGATAGGTGGTGAGGATGCTTGGGGATCGGAGTGTGAAAAGACATGTTGAACATGTTGTGGTTCCTATGCTTTGTTGATGGTGTCCGATTTATTCTACCAACCAGATTTACAAGAAAAATCCTTGCTGAATGTGTTCGCTTGATTTTTTTTGAATGCCTGGGCAGACCTCGTTGGCCGACGGGCAGCAGAACTATGTAGAAACAACGGTCAGTAGAAGCTTCATCCAAAGAATGACTAACTTGCAACTGTGAAACACGATGTCATTTGCATAGATTTTTCAATCAAACAAATGTGTGACAAGAAATTGATGACCAGGAGAATAGATAGCTAGCAGATGCTAGCAGCAAACTGTCCAAACAGAAATGAACAAGAACCAAGCCTCTGAAGCTAGTCCAGCAGGCTGGCTCCACTGCAAGTGTGGTCACAAGACCTACCATACAATCAGAAACATATTGTGCACTTCAAAAGCAGGGACCAAATCCATGGATGTAAACCTACCACGGCTTCCATCTCGAGGGACTGTGGGGTTGGCATGTGACCATTCCAAGGGTTAAGTGGATGAAAAGGTTGCTTCCAATGGCGCTTTGTTTAGTCAGTGAGTATCTCCAGAAACAAACATAAAGCATAGTTTTTCAAGGTTTTCGGATGCTTTAAGCACAATTTTTGTTGCTCAATAAACGTTTCCCGTTGAACCGCAAGACTGAACAAACCCTGGCGCCCAGACGTTGCAAAGCTGCCGAGGTATCGCAATACGTGGCACGCTTGCAAGGATCGCGTCGCTGGGGCAGTGGCACACGTTGAACCTGTTTGGGCTTGCCACGATTACCCTCTGGCAATACAACAGTTGGCTGAATAAATGGTCCATTTTCCATAGCTGTGTTGAAGCACGGCAAGACTGATGGGATCTTGCTTCTTGGTATTAACGGGGATTGAAATACCCACATTCGGGAGTTAACCAACAATCATTGCAGATGTAACCATCAAACATCTCGAAAAAATCAGAAGATGTTGACTGGTCATGTGGATTTGTCGAATGGAGGAACCCCCAAACTACAGGGAAGAGTACATTGTTTCGTACTGGGATGGTCAATGATGTGCATGCGAGTGTTGAGTTCACAGCTGTTTTCTTGGAGACACCGAATTCCAAGATCAAGATTTGGTGCATCAACAATCGGAACGCATCTTCTATGCGCTGTAGCTTTAGGTTTTTTCCCTGCTATAGATCTGCTCACCTGAGCTTAATGCTGGTTTATATGTGATCGGCCAACTGAGATCTGTATGTAAAGAAACTCAAGCTACAAATTTCATTCTTACCTGGGTGATGATTCCAAGCTTCCACAAAATCTACCAAGGTCAATGTTTCAGGACTTGATATCTAAGATCTATGTAGCCCTACAGTTATGGCCATTTACCATTTAACAGTCAGTAAGTCACCCCATTTATGGAATGATACCCCCATTTAAAACCACTTGTAACTGGTAAAGGGCTTCAACTGTACCGATTTGGCAGGACTTGATGATGAATCCTGGACAGCTGATGCGTGGCTTTGTGCTGCTTGGCAGCTGACTTGGGCCGGGTTGTGGGTCTCACCTGGACCAGGTGATACATCCAAATCCGCTGGTCATTCATCATTTTCCCCAAAAACAAATCCCTAATATATAAATCGAATGAATTGTGTTCCTATGAAGGTAATACACCATCGGGATAGCCAAAATTAGGGACTGGGTTTGAGGTGTCCAATCACCCGGATATCTGGCTCGTCGATACCGCTGAAATCTGTTGCTTCCACTCAAACAGTGGGTATATATCTATAGATAGCCATATGTGTATCCCAACTTCTGGGCTTGTTGCCATGGCTATACCCATGGACAGAAGCACCAACTGAACTCCCAAGAACGTATCCAAACTTAAGCCAAGAATTATTCACAGAGGTAGGCGGTACGTTGCATGCAAACCTATGCCACATGACAACACCATTTTCAAAGCAGAGACCGCCGGTCCTCTCAAAGATGTTGGCGGTGACCTTTGTTATTTGCACTACCCCCAAGAGTTGAAGAGTAGAAAGTACAGAAAAAATGACCAGTACCTCGCTGGGCCAAGACAGTTTAAGGTTTAAGATAAATAGTTATCCTACATATACATAACAGGTAAATCATTATTTTATAGTTTATTTCTATGGACCATCTACATCATAGCTATATGTAAATAGCCAGATGGTAATTTCCATTCCAAAACGGTCTGGTCAACACAGCCCCAGAGGTGTTGCTGACCACTGCTGTTCCAGGCCCCAAACCCTCATGCACGACTGTTCCTACAGTGCCTGTGGCTGGTTCATCTTTGAATCTGGAAGGCAGCTGGGCACGTGATGACACGGGCAGGCTGCACTTTTGACTCAATTTATGAAGGAACGTTACGAATATGGAAGTGATAGCCAAATTAAATAATGTTCAAGGTGATTTTGTTATGTATAGCACAGGGTTCTTGAAACGTGATGTATACACGCGCATTTGGACATCAGCATATTTTGTAATATTGTATATTTTTGTACAGGGAGATATAACATTGGACTGTGTGCCCATGTTCGTATCTGGACCAAATGACTTTCAATTGAAGAAACCCGAATCATAACTGCACAATTTTCATGTTTCTCTCTCTTTCTGCTGAAGTCCTGAAGGAAATGAGAAGGGTTCAGTTCTGGGGACACAATGGCGACTGGCAAGAAGTTACATATTAATGTGGTAAAGCCTAGAATAAACCATCCCATTTACTCACCACTTGGGGGTGACATTGGATCATCCCAGTTCTAGGGCTATACCCAATAGAAAAAATCCCAAGTGGGAACGTGTTATTCTCGGGTTCACGGTTTACCTCATCATGCTATTGATATGTGAGCCACTCCATAAAATCTCCAGAAACGCTAAAAAAATGCTGGTCCCAAATCCATCCCTAGAGTAATGCCTGCTGTAAGAGGCCGCGTAATGCTCAAATATTTCATGCTCTATCCAAATCAATCCAAACATATCCGAACTTTCCTTCCAAATCAATCTGCATCAATGGTTTAACGGGTGGTTTAGTGGTTGGAACCCCAATCCATACTGAACCCGCTTCGGGGAACCCAGTTCCTGGTGCTCACAGGCAGTGGCTGTTCTCCATGCGTGGAACATCCAACCTTCCGGTTGGGATCGCCAGGGCCGGAGATTCATGAGATGATATGGATTGATATGGGGTGATAGTGGAATTATAGTGGAATAATAGTGGAAGAATTCCAACCATTCCAGATTTATATATATTTATAGAATGGGCTAGCGCCCAGGTGCCGCCGACCCTTTTCTTATGCTGGACGAAGGTTTTTTGGCCAGAAACTGATTTAAATATTTATCGATTACCACCCCCATTTCACCATATAGATCTAAATATTCGTAACCACGTAATCCCTAAGGTCCTGTTGAACCCCCTCGTGAATCGCTCGCTCCGGCAGTTACGAAAGCATATAGAAAGCTAGTGTGGGGCCAGAAAATGGCCAAAGCCAGGTGTGTTTGCACCAGGCAGCCACTGGCATGGCGCAGCGGAGCGTTTCAAGGTGCCTTCCACCAGTTTCGAAAGCGTAGAGAAAGCTAGTGTGGGGCCAGAAAATGGCCAAAGCCAGGTGTGTTTGCACCAGGCCCAGGGCTCGCAGCCAGTGGAAGCGCGCAGCGGAGCGTTTTAAGGTGTCTTCCGGCAGTTTCGAAAGCGTATAGAAAGCTAGCGTGGGGCCAGAAAATGGCCAAAGCCAGGTGTGTTAGGCCCAAGGCTTGCAGCCACTGGAAGGGCGCAGCGGAGCATTTCAAGGTGCCATCCGGCAGTTTCGAAAGCGGAAAGAAAGCTGCTAGGGTGTGTGTGTTTGCACCAGGCCCAAGGCTCGCAGCCACTGGAAGGGCGCAGCGGACCGTTTCAAGGTGCCCTCCGGCAATTTCGAAAGCATATAGAAAGCTAGTGTGGGGCCAGAAAATGGTTGAAGCCAAGTGTGTTTGCACCAGGCCCAAGGCTCGCAGGCATTGGAAGGGCGCAGCGGAGCGTTTCAAGGTGCCCTCCGGCAGTTTCGAAAGCGTATAGAAAGCTAGTGTGGGGCCAGAAAAATGGCCAAAGCCAGGTGTGTTTGCACCAGGCCCAAGGCTCGCAGCCATTGGAAGGGCGCAGCGGAGCGTTTCAAGGTGCCCCCCGGCAGTTTCGAAAGCGTATAGAAAGCTAGTGTGGAGCCACAAAATGGTTGAAGCCAAGTGTGTTTGCACCAGGCCCAAGGCTCGCAGCCATTGGAAGGGCGCAGCGGAGCGTTTCAAGGTGCCCTCCGGCAGTTTCGAAAGCGTATAGAAAGCTAGCGTGGGGCCAGAAAATGGCCAAAGCCAGGTGTGTTTGCACCAGGCTCAAGGCTCGCAGCCATTGGAAGGGCGCAGCGGAGCGTTTCAAGGTGCCCCCCGGCAGTTTCGAAAGCGTATAGAAAGCTAGTGTGGGGCCAGAAAATGCCAAAGCCAAGTGTGTTTGCACCAGGCCCAAGGCTCGCAGCCATTGGAAGGGCGCAGCGGAGCGTTTCAAGGTGCCCTCCGGCAGTTTTGAAAGCGTATAGAAAGCTAGTGTGGGGCCAGAAAATGGCCAAAGCCAGGTGTGTTTGCACCAGGCCCAAGGGTTTCAAGGTGCCCTTCAGCATATAGTAAGCTAGTGTGGGGCCAGAGTTTGCACCAGGCCCAAGGCACTGGAAGGGCGCAGCGGAGCGTTTCAAGGTGCCATCCGGCAGTTTCGAAAGCGTATAGACAGCTGCTAGTGTGGGGCCAGAAAATGGCCAAAGCCAGGTGTGTTTGCACCAGGCCCACGGCTCGCAGCCACTGGCACGGCGCAGCGGAGCGTTTCAAGGTGCTTTCAAGCAGTTTCGAAAGCGTATAGAAAGCTAGTGTGCGGCCAGAAAATGGCCAAAGCCAGGTGTGTTGGCACCAGGCCCACGGCTCGCAGCCACTGGAAGGGCGCAGCAGAGCGTTTCAAGGTGCCCTCCGGCAGTTTCAAAAGCGTAGAGAAAGCTAGTGTGGGGCCAGAAAAATGGCCAAAGCCAGGTGTGTTTGCACCAGGCCCACGGCTCGCAGGCACTGGAAGGGCGCAGCGGAGCGTTTCAAGGTGCCCTCCGGCAGTTTCAAAAGCGTAGAGAAAGCTAGTGTGGGGCCAGAAAATGGCCAAAGCCAGGTGTGTTTGCACCAGGCCCACGGCTCGCAGCCATTGGAAGGGCGCAGCGGAGCGTTTCAAGGTGCCCTCCGGCAGTTTCGAAAGCGTATAGAAAGCTAGTGCACTAGCCAGAAAATGGCCAAATGCCAGGTGTGTTTGCACCAGGCCCAAGGCTCGCAGCCACCGGAAGGGCGCAGCGGAGCGTTTCAAGGTGCCGTTCGGCAGTTTCGAAAGCGTATAGAAAGCTAGTGTGGGGCCAGAAAATGGCCAAAGCCAGGTGTGTTTGCACCAGGCCCACAAGGCTCGCAGGCACTGGAAGGGCGCAGCGGAGCGTTTCAAGGTGCCATCCGGCAGTTTCGAAAGCGTAAAGAAAGCTGCTAGTGTGGTGCCAGAAAATGGCCAAAGCCAGGTGTGTTTGCACCAGGCCCAAGGCTCGCAGCCACTGGAAGGGCGCAGTGGACCGGTTCAAGGTGCCCTCCGGCAGTTTCGAAAGCGTATAGAAAGCTAGTGTGAGGCCAGAAAATGGTTGAAGCCAAGTGTGTTTGCACCAGACCCAAGGCTCGCAGGCATTGGAAGGGCGCAGCGGAGCGTTTCAAGGTGTTCCTTGGCAGCTTCGAATGCGTAGAGAAAGCTAGTGTGCACCAGAAAATGGCCAAAGCCAAGGCTCGCAGCCACTGGAAGGGCGCAGCGGACCATTTCAAGGTGCCTTCCGTCAGTTTCGAAAGCATATAGAAAGCTAGTGTGGGGCCAGAAAATGGTTGAAGCCAAGTGTGTTTGCACCAGGCCCAAGGCTCGCAGCCACTGGAAGGGCGCAGCGGAGCGTTTCAAGGTGCCCTCCGGCAGTTTCGAAAGCGTATAGAAAGCTAGNCAGGCCCAAGGCTCGCAGCCACTGGAAGGGCGCAGCGGAGCGTTTCAAGGTGCCCTCCGGCAGTTTCGAAAGCGTATAGAAAGCTAGTGTGGGGCCAGAGGGCGCAGCGGAGCGTTTCAAGGTGCCCCCCGGCAGCTTCGAAAGCGTATAGAAAGCTAGCGTGGGGCCAGAAAATAGCCAAAGCCAGGTGTGTTTGCACCAGGCCCACGGCTCGCAGCCACTGGAAGGGCGCAGTGGAGCGTTTCAAGGTGCCCCCCGGCAGTTTCGAAAGCGCAAAGAAATTCTAGTGTGGGGCCAGAAAATGGCCAAAGCCAGCTGTGTTTGCACCAGGCCCACGGCTCGCAGCCACTGGCACGGCGCAGCGGAGCGTTTCAAGGTGCCGTTCGGCAGTTTCGAAAGCGTATAGAAAGCTAGTGTGCGGCCAGAAAATGGCCAAAGCCAGGTGTGTTTGCACCAGGCCCACAAGGCTCGCAGCCATTGGAAGGGCGCAGCGGAGCGTTTCAAGGTGCCGTCCGGCTGTTTCGAAAGCCTATAGAAAGCCAGTGCGGGGCCAGAAAATGGACAAAGCGAGAAGCTTGGTGGCAGACGATGTAGTGCTAGTTACAAGGTTGCACACCTGCGGTGATCCCNTATAGAAAGCCAGTGCGGGGCCAGAAAATGGACAAAGCGAGAAGCTTGGTGGCAGACGATGTAGTGCTAGTTACAAGGTTGCACACCTGCGGTGATCCCAAGCGCCGCCCCGCCTGAGCCACGGCTAGGCAGGGGTCGGCGGATATGGGATAATTGAGGAATAATAGTGGATGATCATGTGATAACTCTATAAATTTACATAATAGACTTAAAAACCCAAGCATCCCCAAGGCTGAGGTTTACGAAATTTGGTATACCCATAGAACTGGGATGATGTGAAATGAGCCCCAGTCATGGTTGGTTATTGTGATTTATTGTGATGATTTATTGCATTCGGTTTCATTCCCACATTATCCACATTCTGAATGCTGCCACCATGACTGCTAAACAGACTAAACAGACCATAGAAGTCATTGAGTTAAAGGATTTTATTTTTTTGTAATGGTCAAGCAGTAGTAGTTTCTTCATCAAAACAACTGATTTTACTTTCACGCATCATCTTACCATCAGCAACAATGCAAACATCAATAACATTCACCAAAACTTGTACTTGTTTGATTTCATCATTATGTTGCTACAATTCTGATTCATTGTGTATATATCATATAATAATATATAAACCAGCATTGTAGTGCTTATCTAGCTATTTCAAGGTACATATTGCTGCAGTGCTGTTAGATTTCTTATCATTTTGTTTCAACTGATCCCCCAGGTGCATGAGAACCTCCTTCTGGGCTTTGGCACTGGTACCTTGACCGCCCTGGCCTCTTGGATATCCAAATGAGGGCTGCGATCTACCCCTGTTGATTGATGATGAGTTTTTGGGGAATATAGTCACAAAAATATTTTGGATTATCATAACCTATCATGGAAATCCCTTCTGGGGATTCTCACAACCAATGAGCAGGGAACCATCCTGAAGCAACCATAATATATTTGTGGGATTTTCCCTTAGATTCTTGATACTGTTGAAATGATGCTCATATAGGATTTTTAATGTGTGTTTTTCTCATTTACTTCTGTGAACTGTCCTGAAAAAAACATGGTTTTGGGGCAATTTTGATGCGCCTTTTTCCCTTGCCACCTCGGTTTCACCCATCCAACAAATCCATGGTTTAGTGTCATTCATTGCATCCCACGAGGTGAATTTCCTTGGTAGGTCGTTCAGTGATGGGCATCATGGGCTTAGGTTATAACTCCTGCTTGATTAGAATATGGCTATGATGGCTGTGGCCCAAAATCGTTGATTCGCAGCAGCTTAGGAACACGATAGAAACAACAAATAGGCTTGGAATACCAGTATGGTCCTTTACTTCTTTGTGCATGCCACGGAACAGTTTGGGGGGTTATATTATCATATATGGGGGTTCCTGAAATGGAGGTACC
Source organism: Symbiodinium sp. clade C Y103 (assembly GCA_003297045.1). Lineage (NCBI taxonomy): Eukaryota > Dinophyceae > Suessiales > Symbiodiniaceae > Cladocopium > Cladocopium sp. clade C. The sequence continues at coordinate 132,125 of BGPT01001527.1, forward strand.
CAAAAATGGATGGTTTATAATGGAAAATCCTATTAAAATGGATGATTTGGGGGTACCCCTGTTTTAGGAAACCACCATATTATCATATGTTATCCACATTTCCTTCAAAAAGACGGAAAGATGATCCCGATTGAGTACCTTTTTTGGGGTTGAAACCACCAGCCAGGTGGGATACTGATCTCTAAGCTACCAAAGGTAAACTCCTATTGCTGAGGAAAATCACCATTATATGTATAGATCACATATAAATGGTCCATTTTCCATAGCTATGTTAAATTCCTGGAAGGTACTCTTTCTGACAACATTTTTTGTCGGCAAGAGCTCTTGTCATTGAGGTCACGAATCCTCTGGATGTGATCAAGACAAGTCAGGGGCTGAGAAAGTCAGCTCATTTACAACGGTCGATGTATGGGTTTATCTCAAGGGAGGATAGCCCAAAATTGCAAATTTGGATGGTAAAATGATGATTTGAATATAATATATATATATATATTTATATGTTTGAGGATGCTTGAAGTATATAATCAAGTTTGACACAACTCAGTCAAAAATGGTGGTTTTGAGTCTCCCAAAGCTCAGATTGCATGGCAGATACCCACGACGTTTTGAGTATCGAAGAGCTCTTTGTGGCCCTGATTTCTGCCATCTGGTTGTGCGGGGATTTCCAAGAGGGGTACTGGGTACTACAAATAGAGTAGGTTCATGTTTACCTTTCACATTGCATCCTGCATTGAGAGATTTTTTGAGAGATTTGCTACATCAATCGCCGTCAATCGCTTCGTCAAAATACGGGGAGGTGTTCACTCCTCCAATATGGATCCACTGGTTTGATACCAAGTCATTTGCAACCTCATGTACCCTATGGTGCAAAACAAACGGAAATACATACGACGTAGCTGCAAAAACTAGAAACTAATAACATCCAGCTTTCAGAATGCAGGTCTTTGAACATGTTTGATATGTGTTCAATTCCTTTCGACTGTTAGACAAACACAAACTATTGTGAGCCTGAGCTAAAATATAGTGGAGCCGGTGGTTCCATGTCAAAGTAGGGATAGCCATCGGAAATTCGATGCCTGACAGATGTGGAGCCAAAATGGCAATGTGAATAGGGAATATGACAATTAATATCATCTTCTTGGCAAGGGTGCCCTAGTTTCAGACAAAGCCATGTCTTCAGATAATCCTGTGCAATTCTTTTCAGCCCCTTTTGATATATAAATGGGCAATCCAAATTTCTCCGATAAAGGGTAAACACGATGCAAATGTTTGCCATTAAATGGAGAGATCTACTCTGAATTCACTAATGGTCATTGAGCTGGGCGCAAAATGCGCAGGCACAAACAGTGCCACCCCACTGCGATAGCTGCAAGGCAAGAACCTAAAGCTTTTAACTGTTTGAGGGATACCGGGATACCTCTATAAGTATTGCTTTGCCAGCCCGCTGGTTAAGATTGTACATGTTCCATTCGTGTTATTTGAACAATTTTCAGTCCCCAGTTTTGATGCTGAACATCCGTGATGTGTTTGCTCCCTTTTAATCCCCAGTGTGTTCTTTCAATCCCCAATGTTTGGATTCCATTTGTTCTTAGCGTGTTTGCTGCGTACATCCGAATCGATCCCCATGCCAGTGCCAAGGTCAAAAGTTGGATTGCATACCGCATAGCCATATTTCATAGGGATTTTGATCTACCCAATATGTTTGGATTCCCAATATGGGATGGATGAACATAAACATCCCGCCGGGTCGGGAACTGAACGTGTAGTCGTTGCGTTTTTATCATTTCCTGAATTCTGTAAAACGTGGTATTTACAGTGTTTTGTAAGCTTTGGTAACNCCCGCCGGGTCGGGAACTGAACGTGTAGTCGTTGCGTTTTTATCATTTCCTGAATTCTGTAAAACGTGGTATTTACAGTGTTTTGTAAGCTTTGGTAACTCCAAAATCCACGCGTTTACAGTGGTTCTGGCATTTCGTCTGTGNTTACAGTGTTTTGTAAGCTTTGGTAACTCCAAAATCCACGCGTTTACAGTGGTTCTGGCATTTCGTCTGTGTTTTCTCAGGTAAAATAGCATTTTTTCACTTTTCGGGGGGTCCCAAAAACGATACCTTTTTTCAAAAAATGTTATTTTACCTCAGCTTTGGCACATTGCAAGGTGCGCGAACTGCCTTTTCCCTCTTGGTCTCTGTGTCTCATGTTTGCTTGTCGCAGCTCTTAACCAGCGAATCACATGAGAGCGTTTGAAGCTTGATTGCATGTGTTTTCTCAGGTAAAATTGTGTTTTTTCATCTTCTCATGGTTTCCACCATGGTGTTTTTTTACAACATGAGATTTTTTAAAGATCTCATTTTCAAAAGTTGCGCCAATTTTTCATTCATCATCCCTGCAACCTCTTCAACTCGCTCCCAGCTGCAATAAACAAGTTTGAGACATGGGAGTGCGTGAATTTCCATTGCCACGTAGCAACGTAGCATCAAGAGCGTGTTGCAAGTTACATGAAGAACGTTAGCAACGTAGCATCAAGAGCGTGTTGCAAGTTACATAAAGAACGTTAGCAACGTAGCATCAAGAGCGTGTTGCAAGTTACATGAAGAACGTTAGCAACGTAGCATCAAGAGCGTGTTGCAAGTTACATGAAGAA
>BGPT01001527.1:134799-190866 GCA_003297045.1 Symbiodinium sp. clade C Y103
TAGCATCAAGAGCGTGTTGCAAGTTACATGAAGAACGTTAGCAACGTAGCATCAAGAGCGTGTTGCAAGTTACATGAAGAACGTTAGCAACGTAGCATCAAGAGCGTGTTGNCGAACCCCCAACCCCCCCCACCCCCCAAAGAAACTCATGTGCACATCATCAAAAACGCTACATCATTCAAAATACAAAAATGTGCACGCCTACACGTGCGGTTTTCGACCCGGTGGCATAAACATCCATAAACCATAAGCATCCAGATACCGTGTCTTGACCCTAGCACATCTATTGGTTTCCTAAAATAGGGGTACCCCCAAATCATCCATTTTAATAGGATTTGCCATTATAAACCATACCCCTATTTGTGGAAACCCCCATCTGCTGTTGAGAGTAGCCCTATGATATCCTCAAAACCGGGACACCGGTTAAGCGCCCAAGGAATCATCGGCTCGGTATCGCAGCACACTCCAGGCTGGGTGCGGCTGGGTGCAAGGGATATGTGGGATGGGGAACTCCACCAATCATTGGATTGGTTTAAGGGAAATTCTACAGGAAACCATGGATTTTCCCATGAAATATGGGGGTGTCCGGCTAATTTTTTTCCTTAAACCAAGGAACTCAACCAAACAGAAGTTGTGAAAATACACTATACATGCCTCTGAAACAAAGGTCACACTTGATGATTTAGTCCAATGTAGGATGTTTCCCAAAATGAGATGGAAACTATACTGTATGTAACCCACCAGAAAATAGTGATTTGCGCCCCTGAAAGTTAACACAGAAACCCTCAAAAACGGGTTTCCATTCTTTTCACAACCCCGAAAGGATTAAAAAAAGATGGACATTTGTGGGCACACCCCTATAAATGTCTATAAATAAATAAATTCATTTTATTGCTGGATATTGCCCAAGTGTTGGACTGGATCATTCCATGATGGATCTTAACTTGGTATTGGTTCCTGGACCGGGGACCAGAGGGTACGCGGTGTTTTTTTCAGGTGTGCAACACACTCACAGTGATTTAAGCAACAATCAAGGTTTCAAACAATGATTTTGGTCTGTTCTGAATATGGTGTATAGCCCCAAATTAGCAAGTTTAAAAGCGACATGTTTGATTAACCAGTGGATTTACGGATTTCACCGGCATTCTTGTCCTAGTGATTTTGCTAACAGATGTTGCAGCTTAGCAGTTCGTGGAGACGATCGATAGTATCACCGTATTGATATCGTGGTTAGTAGTGAGATCTATACTTGGTAGATGGACACATGCTTGGGACTAATATGATGTGTGCAAAAAAAGATATGTGAATAGGATGTATATTCAGCATGTGTCCATTTTGCTCACATGAATGTCAGTTGTCACTTGTTCCCTGCAGGAATCCTGAGCACTGCCCAAGGTATTTGGCGTCCCTTGGCCAAATGGGTGATCCCTAGGGCAAAACAGATGCCGGCTGCATCCCAGCCATCTGTTTTTGGGGAAACTCACCAGATATCTGGGTAAACTCGACCTCACTGTTCTCCCCAGAGGTTGGAAGAATGGTTTGGATTCGGGGTCACGTTTCCGGAAGAAGAGCCTTATGTAAATGGCTAGTGAAATATGGTGATTGACATGCATTTACCAAGATATATCATTATATCACCATAGGAAATACCCAAGTTAGATTAGTGGTTTACATCACCATGTAGATGAATGGGCTATTAGTCATCCCTTATCATCACTTACAATTCATGGGTCCCGCACATCCAAGTGATCAGACCCCAACAGGTTCCATCCGTGGGAAGTTCACCACAAAAAATGGAGATCTGTCCAGAAAAGCTGGGCCCATTGGTGTTACCCCTGGAAATCGATCATGCTGGATGAAGCTCCTGAATAACGGGTTTGGAAGGCGATAGGTCCATTGAATTCGGCCGCTGGGCAGTTCTGTGACACCTTTTTGGGTGTATCGAATTTCTCTGGGGCCAGCATTCCGAATAATTCATGACTGGGGTGCGATGATCTCACTTGCTGTTGAGTTTTATCAGCGGATTATAGGCACCAAAATTAAGTGCATCCAAGACCTCAGGGATAGCGCCTCCATTTTCCAGGGAGTCATGTGGGTTTGTCTGAAAATTTTGGGGAGAAAAACAATGAAAGTTTGGGGAAAGCCTAATTTTCCCGATTGAAATCTCCATGAAATTCCGTGTACCCCATTTTTTGGACACACCGAAATCATGTATATTGGTTGTACATCCGCCTTCAAATACCCATCAAATAACAATCAAGTCACCACTAAGTCACCGCTAAGTCACCATAAAACACCATTCATTCATTGATGACTGATAGCAATCTTAAACAGTTTCTACCCTGAAAAAGCGCTCGACCAAGGCCTAGAAGGTGTGCTGGCCTTTTGGCAAGGAGCAACGCTGTCACCTGGCGTTGACTGGGTGGTTTGATGGATAGCTAAGTGCCCACACAACACCAAAAAACAAAACACATTCACATGGCGCCGCCAAAGAAGAACTCGAACCAATAGTGTCGGCCAAAAACGACCATGGGGTGATGTGATGGGTGGACAGGCGTGCTCAGTTCTGCTGGATTCACCTCTCAATGAACGGTGTGAGTTTTTCAACCCATCTCAACATTTGCTCCAGAGTTGGGGACCATCCTTCCAACTTAGGGCGGCAAAGAGTCGATGATTTTCCTCATGAAGATTGCAAGAAGTTGGGGACACACCCCACATCAACCAATGACAGCCGCATAAGCAGGTTAGAATGGTTAGAACAAAGTATACATCCCAATTCCACCTACAAGGTGGTGCCCCATAGTTAGCTAAGTTGGTTTATAACTCCAATCATTTAGGGTTTATGGTAGATATATCTATAGTTACTATGGTTTATAAACCAAGTTATAACTAGGGGGGCACCACCTAAAGACATTAAAAGGCCCTCTTCTTGAGGGGCTGATCCTAGAAGCAAACCATCTTCAGATCCAACCGCACCCTACTCATCAATATCCCTGAAAACCCAAGGTGGAACCCAGAAATGTTACAATCCTAAAGAGGACACGACACCTGGGTACTTGGGACTTCTGTTCCCAGCTTTTGCATTCACATTCGTCTATATTCGGATATGGGATGGGTCAAATGTTCCCCTCCTGTAAACGTACAAAAAGAATCAAAAAGATGTGGGAACCTACCATTTGCAGATTATGTTCATAGCTTTCATATGGTTTCCCCATGGGTTTTCCACATCTTTTTGTACGTTTACCCCCAGGGTAACTGACTTGACCCAACCCCCTCTGAGCTCAAGAGCCTTCCCGGCCTAGGCGTGTGTTGCACTTGGCTCCAAGTCATGGATTGTGCCCCGCAGGAATAGAGTTCCAAGGGTCCCAAAATAGGTCCCAAAATAGGTGTCTAAAACTGGGGTAAGACCCAAATGGCCATTTCAATAGAGAAAGAGATCAACAGTGATCAACTTGTCTTGTGTTCTTGTGAGATTTTAGTGTGCATTTGATTGCATGTGTTTCCTGTATGAATTGGAAACAAAGCAGGGCTACGATGGTGACATTGTGATGAGAGAAAAACACACTTTCACCTACAAAGACTCCTCCAGAGCAATGGTAAGTATTGGGTTCAAAATGTTGCAAATTCCAAGAAACACACACCCTGGAAGAGAAAGCAAGATTAAGATGCATCTCTACTTTTAACTTTTATAGAGAGTAGAATCGTAGAATATATTTGACAGAAAATGCAAGGATTGCAGTGGAGACGTTCAGGTAGTTCCCAGAAAAAGAAAAACAAAACATGATTGTTTTTTTTTGGGGGGGCAAACATCTTGAAAATGGGAAATCACATATTCTACAGTTGTGGCCCTTTACCCGTTATAATTCTGAGTGCTTGAGCCTGCCTGCGTATTCTTTATTCCTTTGATTGCCGGGCCTTTAGCCAGCTGTATCACCAGTATTTCCACCTTTCAGGCGAGGTGCGGAATGCCACTGCTCACCTTTTAGCGGACACCGCTGACTCGGCTGCTAGTGCGGAATCAACAGTTGTCAATGTGATCATGGCGGGCCATGAGCTGCTACGAGGGGGCTCAATTCATCACTTTCTATTGGTGACGGATTGCCTCATGCAGAAACTCCCCGAGGTGCTGACAACAGTAGACCTGGTAGACGAGGCGTACGCGTTCTTACCACAATACCAGGCCGCGGCCCTCTCACGTGACTGGGTTGTGGCATATGGGCTGCCTGGCTATCGTCTGTTTTCACGAAAACATACTCCAAGGTTGACGGCCATCAGCAAAGCGATCGCGTTCACCGACAAGGGTGAGTATGCCAGGATGCGCACAGAGATTGACACTTCTGATGAGATAGTGAAGAAGGCGTTGAGCTTGTACACTGTGAAGAGGAGTGCGTTAGTTGGACTGGACGCGCAGCTGGCACGTGCCCAGAATGAACGAGTCCGGTTGATGATCCAGTCAGGCCAGGACCCTCACCACCAGCGCAGCTGGGAACTGATCCAAACCTGCCAGCCATTTAGGCCCTTTGAGTCAACCCCATTTATGGAATTATAATCCCACTTATAACATGTTATACGCATATAACCATTTATAAGTGGTAAAGGCAAACATTCTATGGCCATTGCTAGATCATCCCCACCGAAGACCGCGCCGAAGATTGCACTCTGGCGTTCCATTTTCGAGATATTTACCCTACATTTGTTGCATTGCTTGATGAATATTGCTGTTATTTTACGAGTATATGATCCCATTCATTTTGTCTAGAAATGAAATTGCCAACCATCGCGATGATGTTACGCCATCCATGGGTATGGGTGTAAGAATATCAAGTGGTCCGGTATAATTCAAACATGTGAGCTGGCCAGTACTATGTCACCAAGTTTGTTTGGCTCGCTCTCACATGCTTGCTTGTGAAACATTTGCACATTTTGTGTGTTATATCACCAGCGCTCATCTCCAGTTACATTTCCATTTTTTGGTTGGTTTATAATCCAATTCCCTGATACTATTCTATATCCCCCAAATGAAACACTTGTTTAGTGCTGGATCTATTCATGAAGTCGGGTTCTCTTATTGTTTCTTGTTTAGTGTCAGGATATACCAGGATAATTGATTGTAACTATCATATGATTTCTGGGTATATCCCCATGAAATCCCCATAATTACTTGTTAGATATCACTATCACTATTGTTCTATACAAAAAAAACAACTAACAGCTTTATCAAACTGTTTACATCCTTGTTTTGTTGATGTTTTTTTAAGCATATCCCAAAACATATCACCTTGTCCAGGAGGAGTCGAAGGTACTTGGGGGATCATCCCACTTGGTTTTTGTGGTGAATAACCATGGTGAACGTAAGTTCCCATTCAGTGTGGCTATGGCTGAGTATCCCGTTTATAAGTGGGTTATAACGGTAAAACCTCAGTTACTGACCATTTACCCTCTGGTAAACTAACATAGCTATTGAAAATGGCCATAGAAATAGTGGATTTTCCCATTAAAAATGATGATGATTTTCCATAGCAAACTGTTAGTTTACCAGAGGGTACCTCAGGGGCCCATGATCCTCCAAGATTCTAAGACCGAATCATCCCAGAGGTACATGCTCCTTTACGAGGTGATCAAGCTCCAACTTAGTGCACTCCACTGGGCGCGTGCCGATGCCGGAGACGGGAAAAACTCGTTGCGGAGACGCCACCAGCAGCTGAGGGGAAGGATGAACCACGTGATTTCGGTGAAAGGTAATCCCATCCCCCATGAAAATATCAAACACTCCCCATTGTATGGTCCCAAATATGTGGAAAGATCGTACTCAACCACCACGGTTGATATTGGGAGTGTTTAATATTATTCCAAACATCCTCAACTGGTATATATATATATATATAGGATTATATAGGTACATTATTGGATTTACCACAGCACTATGATAGTAATTCCAACAGAAATACAATGAGTCGTTGTGGATTCAAGTGCGATTTCCAACCAATTCCGCTAGTTGCAAGACGGACAGTTCGAACCGCATCATTTTCAGTAGCCATTGATGTTTGGATACCTCTTGGGGATATGGGCTTCCAGGAGAGACTTTCAGGCTCCTGGCACCGGTTGATTCGATTAGACAATCTGGATCTCAAAGCATCCCCTTTTTTGGGGAGAGTACCGGGCTATTGCAATCTGACCCAACATAGCCTACATGATCTGGAATCAAAGCAATAGAAACACTCATTGGGTTGGTGAATGGGAAAATTTACAGGAACCCCCTATATTTTATGGGGAAATCCATGGTTTCTGGTAAATTTTCCCTTCAACCAATCCAGTGAAACACGGTTGTTTTAAGCAACCAGAAAAATGTCATTGTGAGCTGCAATGATCAACCCACGTTGGGTCAGAATCTAGGGACGTATACCCTCCGGTAAACCAACATAGCTATTGAAAATGGCCAATTTATAGTTGATTTGCCTATTGACAGTGGTGATTTTCCACAGCTGTGTTAGGTTGGCAGAGGGTATCCTATCCATCAATCATCATCATTTAGTGGTTTCTATTCCACTGTATACGAACCACTGGATGTTGGGGTAACCAATTTTTACACAAACCCAAACAAAGAAAAGAAAGCCGATGCTCTTTCCCTGCAACTGGTGATTTGCTCAACTCAAGCCGAACCCCAAAAGACATAGCCACCTGTTTCAATCGTTGCCGCTCTTCTGACATAGTGATTTGGCACTTTTTTCACTTCGACGACTTCCATTGCAATTGGGTGGTCTCAAATACGATAGGTTTTCACAATTTCCACAGCTTTATCTTAGGATACTGGATACTGTTGAGAAAGCTTCCCATCCTCACATCCCATCATCTTGCCATATGGGCATGGATCAGCTAGATATCCCCAAAACAAGGATACTGTCCTTGTATACCAGTGCCTCTCTCAGCATCTTCAAGTCTGATTCCCATGTGTTTCAGCCGTTCATGTCCTCAAAAACCACCGATTCATCGAGGGAACCCCCCCACTCTTCACGGTAGGTTGAATGATCCTTGGGATACTAAACCGGGCCCTCTGTATTCCCCAGGATCTACCCTCTGGTAATTTAACATAGCTATGGAAAATCACCATTTTCAATGGGAAAATCCACTATAAATGGTCATTTTCAACAGCTACGTCTAACATCATGACATTCGAGTCATTTGAGTTTCAGCATGGGATACAGCCACCGACTCCTTGGGTGCCGCGTCATGGGTCGCAATGGCCGAAACGCCTGGCCTTTCGCTTCAAACACTGAAGGACGATGGGTCACAGTTGGAGTCAGCCTCAGACAGGTCAACTTGATACCTGGGGTCCGCAAAAAAGAGGTGAATCATGGTGAATCACAAATAATCACATCAAATCATCCAGATATTTGTAAATCATCTATCTATCTATCTATATATATAATATAATATACCTTAATGTTGGTAAAACAATGCCATAAACCACCCCCAATGACTCACAATTTTTATCAGTGGTATAGTATAAACGATTCCCGGTCATGGGTGGTTTAGGGCATTGTTTTACCCACATGAACGGTGATAAACTGTTATAAACCATAGATTAATTGACCATTATTGATGTAATTAACCAGTATTAACAATTATTAACCTGTATTAACCATAGATTAACCATAGATTATACAATATTATAAACCTTTATGAGCATTTTATGGTAGCAATCCAATTTACCATAGCTTCCCGGTTTTCTGCCAGGCGTTGGTGAGATTGTTTATCGCCCGTTGGATTTTTTTTCGTTGGTGGTTCAAAGTGGTTTGATGGACATTGAATGAAGAGACAACATGATATACTGGAGTTACAGTATAAGTATCAAAGAGTCTATATATAACTATATACTGTATTTACACATGTAAAACTGTTCATTTATGCAACCTAATATAGCTGTCTGCAAATGGGGTATGTGCCAAAATGGAAAATGTTGATTGAACATATGATGAGAAACCATGGAATGATTTGGGGTACACTATGTTTGGTGAAACCCAGTATGTCAGACGGAGTATCCTCGTCTCAAGTCCTGAAGATGAAGTCAAGAAACAAAGATCCTGAACCTATTGTGAATATTCCAGGGCGAGATTATGGGTTCCTTCTCCACATGTAATGCATATCATTCGATATGTGTATATAATTTATTTACCGCAATACAATTTATATATTATTACCTCGATCTACATCCTTAGTTTGCGTGTTTGATGTCATTGAAAACAGAGAGTATGTTGCAGACCATTCTGGCAACTTACTGCACATCCTTAGATGGGGTGATTGATCAAAGGAAGCAGTTTTCAGAACATACTCTTCAGGGGATGCGTTATAACATGTTATAACCACAAAGCAGCAGGGTAGTGGATTTTGCCCCCTTCGATCCATTGGGGTATCAAGATCGTGATGGCCACTTTGGCCTCAATCTTCAAGATGAACGCATCTGCACTTGTGCGGACAAGAGGAAGCAACGCATTACGATGAAAAACCGAACGGCTTGATGGCAGGCAGTTCTCTGCGCGATCGCAGATTTCGGCTTGAATGGAAGCAGTTCGTGATCGATCCTCAAAGAGGGCTTGGTCTTAGCGGCCAACGGACACAGTGTCAATGAATGGTCTGCCTGACAAAGTCGCTGTGGTGCAGGCTGCCATGAAGTTGACGAAGGTCGCCACTGAAGCCACTGGAGTCGCTACAGACATTGCTCTGTGCGCCATACGTCTGTGAAAAAAAAGTTCAAGAAGATCACGCATTTCATTATCAATGAGTTCCACCGTGGCAACCACGAGTGGTGGAAATGTACACATGCTCGCAATGAGGCAAAGAGGTTTAAGTTTTAAGCATGTTAGGACCAATATGAGCGGAGTTTTGAATTCATATTCGCCGCTTAAAGATTGTATTTTGAACAGCCTCCGGCCCAGTAGCCACATGTAGCCACCAATTTGGGTACAGGTCAATTTCTGTAATCTGCATCTTCGCGAAATGCCTGTATATACAAACCATCCGGCGAACCAATGCTGTGAGTCGCAAACGGCCAGCATCGGCCCGATAAATGATATGAGACGCTATGAGACGCACATCAGATCAAACAAGGGGAGGTTTGACCATGCACCTAAAAAAACAACATAAAACACAGCTCTGTAGAAATTGTTTGTTTGGTTTTCTGAAGATTGGATGAGGCCCAATGATTCAACCCAAACATCTGGAGAGAATATGGAAGACATGTAAACAACTGGAGAGAATGTGGAAGGACTGCTGCAAGCTCGTGCTGAACAACATCTCTGAAGGGAATATATGTCAATGTAGCTCACACCTGAAAAACACATGGGCTCTAGCTGTGCTAGCCATGTTAGATTGCCGCAGGGTATATTCCCCCCCATGATAGTCCATTGCATCACCATTATAGCCCAACGATAGCCCAATGTGATCCCATTATACAACCACTTAGCTTTCGACAATAAACAGACCTTTGAATGGGTGAGATCACAATATAAATCACCTTATATTACATCATATTACATACATATATAATATATAATCCTATATATATATAGTTTTTTTCTATTCATACATACCTCCATGTCCTGTAAATTCTATGAGTGGAGCCCATGTGTCACTTCATCATTCAGTCCACAGCCTGCCACTGGATCAGGATGCGCAACACTCCGGAACCAAGGTAGGGCCCAAAAGGGCGGGCGGGGGGGGGCGGTAGATGGTGATTTACTGGTTCTTTGATGGTGGTTTAATTGGATTTTATAGGGTTTTAATAGTCTTGAATGGTGATTCAATGGGGATCTACATCATGATCATGGTGATTTATTGCTGAGATAATATGCTGAATGAATGTTTGATGGGAATTGTTTATGGGACAATTATGGACTACTGGATCGGTCTGAGAACCCCATCCCAAGTTGATATGAAACACACCTCGAAATGATTCCAACTATGTGAGTTCATCCCCTACTAAACCGTGGTTGATATTGGTGGTGTTTAATATTGGGGGGAAGGGATTCATGGTGTATATATATATATATGGACATATTACCAACCATCTGGCTGAATACATTCTCGAGATATCTGTTTCAAGTCGCGCCTTTTCCATCTTGGAACATAATTTGCACATTGACACATAGACCATACCTTAATTAATCATTCTGAGGGGCATGCAGCATCAAAAATATTTTTTGAAAAATATGTTTATTTAAAAAAAAAAAGTTGGCACAAATTGAAAATATGCTCAAGTTAACTTATGTTAACTTTGATATTTTAGGTATCCTGGGCTATGGATATGGCAACACCTAGGCACCCTAACAATCATTTCGATATATGGGGGTTCAGTTAATATTTTCAGGGGGCTCAGCATGATGGAAATATTTTTCTACGACTGTGAGTCTGTGGAGTTACAATTTTCAGGGCCCTCAGGGCATCTGAGGTCCATGCTGGGCCATTTGCTTTGCAGATTGTGCTCTTGGCCCCTCAGAGAGGTGTTTGAACCCGAGTACGGAATGGAAGATGCAATGGAACACCATTTCTCTTTGGTGAAATCCGCCCTGGGGGAAGCACTACGATTGCCAACGCCATCGCTTCAACACACCTGCTACACAAGAAGCTTTTGCGCTACCAATTCAATTCACCCAGCATATACGTGAGATTATCATCCTAATAGGAACTAGTGTTATTTAGTATTTTCGATGTCTTCAGCCACCTACCACCCTACAAAAAGATTTCCCAGGGTTAGCCAAGAAAATTATCACAATGCAGTGGTAAAGCATACACTACCCCCTCAAAAAATATTTTGGTGGTATCCAGCCTTTTCTGATGAGGAGCTAAGCCAGCCCATTTTTTTGAATTTTTGGGTAATTAATTTGGGAGGCTCTCAGTAGTGGCTCAGCATACCCGAAAGTAATTTCATCCTAACGGCTGAGGGGGGGGGGGGTCATGTAATTATTTCAAGGTGCTCAGCCCCTTGGAAATACTTTTCTAAAAATGGCTAACATACCCGAACATATGTTCAACATATTTTTGAGGGGGTACACCTTTTTTGCCTTAGGGCACGGGCCATATTGACATAGTTTTGTGATGGGTGGCTCAACCACCAGCGATACAATCAGTATCAATCAGTTCCCTGAAATCGCTTTGTTATTCCTGGATGTTTCTATTCAGACTAAAACACCATAAGAATCTCTTGACCCACCTGAAACAAGTGCTGTGGAGCTGGTAGAAGATTGCTCCCTTCCAAACATGGGAACTGTTCTAGCAGGCCATGTTTCAAACGGAGCACATGCTCCGCAATTTTGTTTGTCCTCTCTTGTTCAAGTTTCCTTGGTTACACCCCCTGAAATCCACCTTTGCAGATTATCATCTTGTTTGTGCTTGTTTGACAAACCCGTTTGAAACCCTAGAATTTCAAGATATGTCAAGCAATTAATCTTGCCATCTTTCGCGTTTCAAACTTTTTTTGGATGTATTTTGTTGTCTGTTCTAACTTTGCACAGCAATTTTTTGCTTGTTGAGCCCCGCAAGGTGGAAGCCCACTCGGTGGCATACGTGGATGGTCTTTGGTACGAAGTGAAGGCCCAAAACATTGGGGGTTGACATGGGGGGCTTCTATAAACGGTGGTACCCCAAAATAGATGGTTTATAATTACCCTCTGGTAATCAGCCATGGGAATGGAACATCCATTATTTATAGATGATTTTCCCAGTTATAAACCTCCATTTATAAGGGATTTCCAATTGCCACGTTTGATTACCGGAGGGTATACATAGATGTTTATAGTGGAAAATTGCACTAGAATGGATGATTTGCGGATACCCCTATTTTGAAAACCCCCACATGACAAATGACTATACGGATCAATACCTCTGTGAATACCATTTAATTAGGGGGATGAACGTCCATTGATCTACCATCTATTTTCATGTGAACAGAAGGGGTAATTATAGGGTTTGACATGTTTTGATCCATCCCCACACCATGTTCAGGTGGATGGCCATGATGTGTCATGAGTAATTTGGTTGAATGCCAAAGGACTGATTTGAAATGCAGATAATCCACTATATTGACCCAGGGGTAGAATGAGTCAAGGGGAAATTGGAGTATATTTCCCTTGCAAGTCACGGGTATAGACAGGTTCAGAAGCGTCCTTCCAAATTGGTTGGAAGCATGGTGGTAGCTGAAAATACCCAGTACGTAGACGTGGACCCTCAATGTACCATTCAAACTGGTACTTACCCTCCGGCAATGAAATGTGGCAATGAGAAATCCACCATTGATAGATGATTTTCCCAGTTATAAACCTCCATTTATAAGGGATTTCCCAGCCAGCCACGATTGATTGCCATAGGGTACCCCATACTCTTGCCAGTTTTCGCATGTGAACTGAGGCTTAGTCAAGGTTCATGATATGCGACCATAAAACGGTCAACTATTGTATGAATCTTCGGGAATGGAATCAGTAGAGCCGCTTTTCAAGCCAACTGGATGATTACTCCACAATACTCTCGGGAATAACACTATCCAAATAATTCTATGTAACACATATTAATGTACAATAATCCCTTCCCCCTATTACTAAACCCCGCCCCAAATAATAAAAACTAGGGTCCATCTCCAATTTTGGAAAATTTGTGGTTGGCCAATTTGACTTTTAATTGATCCCCTTTAGAAAACAATTTAAAAATAAACCTACCATTTGTCGGTTTCACCCCCTAATAATAAAAACTAGTCAACCCCGCGGTGCTTATTATTAGGGTCCCGCTTCGAAATCCAATTTTTTGCAACGTATTAATTGCGTTTTAAATTGGAATTTAATTGATTTTGAGATCGAGAAAAATAGTTTTTAGTAATAAGGTCNAAATCCAATTTTTTGCAACGTATTAATTGCGTTTTAAATTGGAATTTAATTGATTTTGAGATCGAGAAAAATAGTTTTTAGTAATAAGGTCCGGCGCTTACTATTAGCGATCCGCTTCGAAATCCAATTTTTTGCAACGTATTAATGGCGTTTTAAATTGGAATTTAATTGATTTTGAAATCGAGAAAAATAGTTTTTAGTAATAAGGTCCGGCGCTTACTATTAGCGATCCGCTTCGAAATCCAANATTTAATTGATTTTGAAATCGAGAAAAATAGTTTTTAGTAATAAGGTCCGGCGCTTACTATTAGCGATCCGCTTCGAAATCCAATTTTTTGTAACGTATCAATTGCGTTTTAAATTGAAAATTAGTTGATTTTGAAATCGAGAAAAATAGTTTTTAGTAATAAGGTCCGGCGCTTACTATTAGCGATCCGCTTCGAAATCCAATTTTTTGCAACGTATTAATTGNTTTGAAATCGAGAAAAATAGTTTTTAGTAATAAGGTCCGGCGCTTACTATTAGCGATCCGCTTCGAAATCCAATTTTTTGCAACGTATTAATTGCGTTTAAAATTGGAATTTAATTGGTTTTGAAATCGAGAAAAATAGTTTTTAGTAATAAGGTCCGAAATTTATTATTAGGGTCCCCCTAATAATAAATACCCCCCTAATAATAAAAACTACCTGAGGTGTTTATTATTAAGGGGGGGGAGGTTTAGTATTAGGGGGAAAGGANTAGGGTCCCCCTAATAATAAATACCCCCCTAATAATAAAAACTACCTGAGGTGTTTATTATTAAGGGGGGGGAGGTTTAGTATTAGGGGGAAAGGATTAATTGTTATTACATGATGTATTTATATAACAAACTATCCCCCAAATCACCATTCCAATAGGTGGGATAAACCAACCATTCCCATGGCAGATCCTGGAGCTTGAACCCCAGCGTGCCAAGGCGGATGGGATGGGTGAACTGTGAAAACAAGTTGTGTCTGGTTGATTGCGAAACCATAGGAGGGTTAGTGAAAATCAAATATCATGGGATACTATGGGTTATTGGGGAGTACTATATGTTGATTCGTTGATTGGGCATAATATGGCGTTATATTGCCCAATTAATGCGAAAATATGAACCAGCTGGGAGTTATTTATATACCTTGGTTATTGAGGATGATGGAGCAACCAATAGTAGGGAAACCTATCAACCCACTCGTATTTGATGAGATGGGTTGCGGGTATTTGTAACGGCTTATGTCAGTTCTTGGCAAAGTATGACGGATTCTCAGGGTGAACAAGATTAAGTTACTATTGATTCAGATGATGAAGTCAGGGTTACTCCAAAAATACACTGGTGTTGTAGCCATTGTAAAAGGGGCCAAATCCCCACCAATACTATACAATAGTTCTCTGTATAATATGTATATATATATATATATGTCTAAATGTTCTGATATCAATATATATATATATACATTTCACAAGATAGGTGGAATCCTTCTCTCATGAATGGATATGTTGCAATCATCATTATCATGATGATGATGATGATGATGATGATGATGATGATGATGATGATGATGATGTTCACCATTAATAGATAATGCACCAATATCAGACCATTATTTATTTTTTTTAAGAATATGTTATATGCTCACAATAATTCATTCCTCATGATTAGTTCTGATGAAATGCGGGTCATAGCCTCCCTGCCATGACCACCTTGCGACTGCCGAACTCTTCAGGAAAACTTTGGTCACCTTTTGGTACTTGAACGAAACAGGGAAACAGGGAACGAACATTCGTTTAGGAAATTGTTGACCTTCAGTTGTCATTTTGGTAACTATCGATATATAGGTCACCTTTGCTAAACATTGGGATGTTTTTCTAGCATGGTGATAGGTAGTGATATTTACTGTACAAACTGGCACTAGTGACTATAGTCTCATATATGTTCAGCTTAAGCAGTCGAAGGCTTGCCTGAAAAAAAAACGGCAAGAAATCTGGACCCAATCCGTGTCCCGACCTTTGCACTTTGGTTGCGAACCATGCATGCATGTATGTGTGTGTATGTATCTTTGCATGTGTGTATGTATGCAATTGTATGTAAAGCAGTGGACAAAGTTACAAAACAAGAGTATTTGGTGTTGAACACCTATGGATATGAGCCAGATGAAGAAGTTCCCATGACGCCATACATTTGTGAGGGCTTGACGCCACCCTGAAGATCTTGACCTGCTCAACTTGGTCAGGTTCATTATGTTGGCTTCGGAAATGATGAGGTGCCTGGCTCAGGGGTGTATAGCCATGGTAATTATATACTTCAAAAGTTGGAAGATGTGGCCCCTACAACTATGGTCTGAAACTGCACCTGCAAGTACTGTATCTTTTTAGAGCTTGGCAACTGGCTTGCACATGTTGTTGCATTGTTTTGGATGATCTTGGTTGATTCTTGGTGTGAGGAATGTTGCAATCTACTACACCTCACCTCAGTATAGCCCTTGTCAAAGTTTGTGGCTGGCCGCCGGGTTGTAAGCTCACACTTTGTCGTGCAGGTGTGTCCGCTTTAGGCATTCTTGCTTTTGATTATGTGTCTTGATTTCATCATCAAACGAATGCATCGTCTCCTGTCATTGGTCTCATTTCTGAGACAGCGAGACGAATGTCCAAGAGCATAGTCTTGCTTCACCGATTGTTAATGCAGAACAACTTAGTGGTGGATGATACTTGTGATAGAAGCGGACACAAATGTGTTCCACTTCAGTACTTTAAGTCGCAACCATATACCTCCAGGAATAGTCGGTAAATGAGTTTACACCCAATTGGGTAATACTCTATATATATATATAGAGTGTACATCCATATCCTATAGATATCCTGTACATCCGTGAGATGTGAATCGCAGCATACATTTTGTTTGCTTCGTGTTTCCAAAATATGTTATGCTTTCACCCTTGGACGGATCAATCCTCAATTGACTCAGATTTTCCAAATGGATTTTGGATGGGTTTTGGCTACCCACTAGTCCTGACTCCACAAAAATAATAAAGACAATACATGTTGTCATGCAAGTAATATCAATGTTCATTCATCAACAGCCAACAAAATTTGGATCCCCATCCCGCCATCCATTTCGACCCTTTTTTCATCCCCTTCCTTGTTTCGCGGCGGAGATGCTCCGGCACCCCAGGATGAGTGGCTGCCCTTGACGCACTTTCGGCTCCAGGAGATGGGGGGCCAGTGCGATCTCGCAGTCAGCAGTGGCTGCGATCTACTCCTGTTGGTTGATGATTTGGGACTTGTACTACGAAATATTAATTATTCATGGTAAATTATAACGACCTCACTGTGACCGAGCCCTGGAATATATGGTTAGTATAGGGAATCATCCCCAAATGGCCTTAATTCAAATTAGTGAATTATTATGATTAATATTAATTGACCATAAATTGATGGTTGATAAATTTTACTGATAGGGATTATCATAATCCATGAGCTGGGAATTCCCAGAAACCAACCAGGGTTAAATGGAATGACTACAGTAACTCCCAACAACGATGTAGAACAATTCTGTACTATTTCTGTGTTTTTTTCACTCGTATTTTACTCAATTCTATCTTTTCGGGGATGGACATTTTCCTGTACAGTTACGGCCCTTTACCAGTTGTAAATCAGTTTTAAGCCCATGTATGGAATTATAACTCCATTTATAACCATGTTTTTCCTTTTTATAAGTTATAATGTATTATTTAAAATAACTCCATTATACACCATGGATTTATAACTCCATACATAACTGGTAAAGGGCCTTAGCTGTATAATGTCTCACTCAGTAGCGAAACGCGCAGGAGTCACGTTTGGACCTCTCCTCAGAGGTCGCACTGGAGACAACATGGAACCGAGCCAAATTCATGGGAAACAGAGTTGTTGGATGTTTTTGGTTTTGAGATCCTATAAATATGAAAACTAATCTGAAAACTCATTATTTTGTATTGTTGATACAATACAAAGTATAATAAGTATATCCTATTTAATTGTGTTCCAAAACAAACAAACCAGTTATATCTAATTATCATTAAATGTCAGACAAGCGCAAACATATATTTGATAACAGAAATTGTCAAACCATAATATGCGGTAGAAATGTAGAAATGAAGACTATTGGGAAGTGAACATGGATTTTTCCACCAACAAAAACAGGCAGAGAATACAAACATGTTTTCAAGCATATGTTCGTGAGTTTCACATCATGTGGGAATGGATCCCTAAGAAAACCACTGCTATAAATTGTGTTGCCCTGTAGAGGTAAACATCTCGTGAATTTCAGGGCTGTTTGACACTGTGGCTGGAGGTGACTGTGCTCAGAAAGCAGGCAGGAATTGGGAACCGTGAGATGTTGGGTAAATGTTGGCA
The DNA here is from genome assembly GCA_003297045.1 of Symbiodinium sp. clade C Y103. NCBI lineage: Eukaryota > Dinophyceae > Suessiales > Symbiodiniaceae > Cladocopium > Cladocopium sp. clade C. The sequence goes on from BGPT01001527.1 coordinate 152,079, forward strand.
GCGGCCGGGAAAGACCCTGGCTGAATTTGGTCATGCTTTGCGTTGTTGCGTTGTTGGCAAAGTTTGAGCTTTCTCGAGTTGGTACCTAGATCATCCTAGACCTGAAATGATTGATACAACAAGATATCAGTGCAGGGAAAACAATGAATTTCTTATACAAATGGTGAGTTACGATGGATATAGTTGCGGCTTGATATGCAAAATTCTATTGAGATCATATGTGGTTATTTCTGATTTAAGAGGCATATGATTGCACATGTTTTGGTACTCAATAGCTTGTCCCAACCAGACGCACTATTTACCTCTAGAGGGTTGAATCGAACATAGTTATATACATACATTTGTATACATGTATAATGATATATATACACAAATTTATATAAAACCGGATGAACAAATAATCACATTTGTTGACTCTTGAAACTCATTGCAATGTTATAGCCTCTGAATCAACACTTCGCTAATGACCCCCATTTAGCCAATTTCCATATGCAGTAAGCAAAAAAGTCTCTGCCTACTGGACGGGTTTGACTATAAAGAACTCTATAAAGACTCGTCTAGATCCCCCACAAAAAAAAACTATCCATTGTGGCCTCGTCATTTGCACCACTGGGCCCAAGAGCCGAAGGTGGAGTCCATGTCCGAGCGATTCCAGCTTTCTGCGGAACAGGCGCCAAGGAAAGTTCCACCGGTTTCGTTCCGGGAGGGTTTAATGGGTACTCAATACACATGTAGTGGGATTATAAGGGATTATGTGGGATTTAAACCAACATATATATATATATATATATATAGATATATATATATACAAGATTAATAATATGGGATATATACCATATGGGATTAAATGGAATGTGCTATATGATATATCACCAACAATATGATATATGGGTTTATATGGGATATACACTACCATCCTTCCAACTAACATAGACCCTGCCAAATATGCCAGATAGAGGATTGGAAGACATATCTTTCCTCCAAGAATGGGTCATATTTAATTGCCTACGGCAAGCCCGCCGGCCATAGGCAATTGGCAGTCTTTTCTTGGGACTTCTGGGACTTGGGTATTGAGCAGATTGCATTGAGCNCAAAAAGTTGCCGCAGGAGAACAAAGGAACAAGTACAAGCCAAGAACAGAACAGGAACAACACCTTCCAATCAGACACGCCGGCAGGCCGGCGGATTCAGGGTCTTTATAAGTTTGGGGGATGGTAAATGACGGGAATGTAATGTAATGTATGCTGAAGATGATAGTAGAAGATTGTGGCAGTACATTTGGATCATGTTGGAGGAAATCTTCAACCTTTGAGTCACCCAGCAACGATGTTGCCAACCAAGCGCTGGTGGTGATAGTCGCACCAGCCATGGACCCTCCATAGGGGAACTTTGCAGGTGAGCCCTCGGGTTGCTGACAGCGGATGCCTCTGTGGACGAAAGGATGGGATGGAGAGCATCGCTCGGTGGCAAAATCTTTTTTCCAGGCAAGAGTATGGCTGAGAACCTCGGCTCACTGCTTGGTGTGACATGGTGTGAGAGCCATTGAAAACCACGTGGCAGATGTTTTTCCCCCTCCAACAATTTGTCAGCTTGCTCTGGAAGCTATGGCCCAGTTGGTTCGATGGTAAGATCCCTATTACAGATGGTGATACTGTATAGCAAACTGTTGCATTACCTGGTACGTAGAATCATTTTGAAGGCCATGTTTCATCTTGATGACTCTTTTAAAATATGGGTATAATAATGGTATAATACCATACATAAATACGATAGATACCATATATGAAAATACCGAAGTACAATAAAATCATGGACCAGCTCTTTTTGGTTCATCCTTCGCCAGGGCTATTTTTCGCCTCGAGCTCTCTGCTGCCAGGCTCAGATGAAGCAAGCTGCCAGGGGCTAAGGGGCAGCTGGTGACGTGACTGCCCTGGAGGGATTGATTTAACCATCGTTGAATTCGGCTTTGTCAACAAGAATGGCTTTCAATTTTTCTAAGTCTTTGAATTAATTGATGACACCCATGTATAAATGGAGATACTGCAACTGATAGATTTGACCATCATTTATGGGATGTCAACTATCAACAATGAGGGAATATATCTGATCAATGACGGTGGGTTGATGATTCAGGAGGGAATTTCACCAATACTGTAAATTGATGGGTTGTAAGCAGCAACATCTGAGGATATGAGGATATGAGGATATGGTTGACACATGGCCAATTATTTTTATCTGGCATACGATTGTTGGCTGACTTGCAATATGATTGTTGATGATATAATCCACAGCTCATTGGATTGGTTAATGGGAAAATCTACAGGAAACATTTATATTTGATGGGAAAATCCATGGTTTCATGTAAATTTTCCCTTAAACCAATCCAATGAACAGCATGTTGACGGATTCTACTACGATTGGGGAGTATCATCATCCACATGGTACTATCGCCTCCTCGTTTTCCATAGACGACTCAATAAGGCCAATGACAAAAAAAGGGCCATTGAAATATGGGGAACCTGCTGATCAACAACAGCATTTTGGATCTACCCTGTGTCATGTTCAGTATTCTCCAACAAACCCATATTGGAAACAAACCCTTGATATTAGGAGATGACCATTTGTTGGTTGCATTCGATTTTAGTATTCATTCTTTGATTGTGTCAGTCAGCGGTTCATACAACCAATGATTCATAAAGTGCCGCACAGGATGTAGATAGGGATAGGGATATGCCCAACAACAACAGGCGCCTATAGTTGGGGTTTCCCCACTTAGTAAGTGGATAGTACTGGTAGGGTTGTAACCCAGTTCTACGTAGGATAACGCACTTTTCGGGGACGAATCCGATCACCAGGCCTTCTGAACCAAGTCACTTAGGATGAAATTTTCGAACAGAAGATCTGTTTGACTGTGTTTTTAGTTACCTAAGCCACCAGGGTACCATGAATGTTTTGTGTGTGCCCAACAGGGAGTGCCAATAACGTGAAGCCAGCGTGGCTTTGTCTTGAACATAGCGTGGATACACTCAAATACTTTTTGGGGGGCAGAATGAAGTTGAAAGTCATCAAATGGTAAGTTTTTGTTTTTCACTTATATATATATACTTTCTGTTCTTGCACTTCTACCCGGGGCTTGCTGCAGATGCTGGTTCGAAGAAGTAGGCCAAAAATCGCCAAAATAGTGAGTTACGCCATGCAATCTGGGGGGTTCTGTTGGGTTGATTCATGTCGAAGAGCGGTTTTGCCACACTAGACTTCATAGATGACAGGATTGGATTTCCCAACTGGATGTGGACTAACCCAGCCTTGTAGCCAACTTTCTGCCCGCATGTCTCCAGATGTACTTGGTATTGCTTGGTTGGTTTGTATATCTATACTTTTTATCACATATCCACTAGTCATCGTTCATCATTGATAAGATGTTCTCCTATGCTTGCAATTTGTTATGAAATTGATTTCATTTTTCTTGGACTACATACCCATAAGACTCCAGTCGTTCGTTGGCTGGCTGGCTGGTTGTTTGGTTCTGCCCTTGCTATGGTAATTTTGTTTCACCTACCTCATCCCAGACCTTCAGCACGCGGTCACTTCACAAGGTCGCTGATTTGCAGAAGCAGGCATGGCTGGTCATCACAGCTGGATTTGTTTGTTTCTTGGTCTCGAAAAGTAGGATGTAGGCTTCCTCAATCTGAAAATAGGCTACCCCAAAATCCCATGGGCAATCATCATGTTGCTTGTTGAAGTTGCCATTTTTTGGTGGTGTAGTATGACCCATTTGCAGACAAAGCCATAGGGTCTGTGGCTCCAGTTAGTTGTCATCATTTTCCAGACCCTCAAATCTGGAATATTATGCGGATCACAGAGCATACAGCATACTGTTTGGGTTGTGGATTGGAGCCGCATACGTCACCATCCCTCAAATAACGTGGACCCTGAGTATTGCCATTGCCCATTTCAGTGGAAAGTAGTCGACCCTTTGTTTGGCAGGGTCTACGGTATATTACATAGTTGCGGGATGGTCATGCACCTAGACAAACAACATTGTTGTAGGCAGTGGAAAAGCCAGATGGTAAAGCCATAAAGCCAGATGTGTGTCATTCCAACTGATTTTCTTCAGATGGTCGCCCCAAGCAGCAGCCCACCTTCAGGTGGAGTCTCTTCAGCATCAGGCCCGATTTGTTGATAGGGACTGATGCCCATGTGGCTGTGAATGAAGGTCATGTGTAGATATTTTACATATTACATTCTATTACCCTATGGTTATTTAACATAGCCATGGAATAGCTGGCTAATTTTAGGTGATTTTCCCAGCTAGAAACCTCCATTTAGTGCGGGGATTTTCCATGGCTATGTTAAATAACCACAGGGTTTATGTGTATAATTTGTTTGATCCCAGCTTGAGGTATCCGAAGTGGATGGTTTCATGTCAGACCAACAGACATGATAGTAGTGGTCCAAATCTGCGAAACCAGGGACCACACATCCGGGTAGCGTATACAGGCGCTCTACCTTGAGCCTATACTACATACTCAATGGTTGTGGTTGTGGTTGAAGTAGTTGTTCTTGTTGTTGTTGTTGCTGTTGGTGGTGGTGGTGGTGGTGGTGGTAGTGCTGGTGGTGGTGGTGGTGGTAGTGCTGGTGGTGGTGAAACTTCACAAGAGTGTGTGGGTTCACTGGACATGAAACTATGCGGTTTAACCGTTTTCCATGTTTGCAGGTTGAATGAGCTCTTACAGTTGTTTCTATAAACCAAAGCCCGTTGCACTTGTGCTTCTCATACTCGAACCCGACGTTTTTACTGACTCTGCTGAATCCCCAGAGTTCTTGGCTTAAATCCCCTATTCCTTAGTAAACCCACTTGTATAACTCCCCACCAGTTTGATATCCCATTCTCTTTTCATACGTATTCCCATATGGGTATGGCTCAAGATTATCAACCCTATAATTGGTTGGTTTATGTTAATTTACCACAAAAAAGATGATCATTTTTGGTACCATAATGTTGAGCCATAGCCACATATCACCGGTGAAATTCATTGAAATCCACAGTAGGTGGACTTCATCACTCAGAAATTGGAGCTAAATGCAGAGGAGCCTCTTCGCCCGTTGAGTGGGAGACAGAGGGAAATACCTGGGAGTAAGGTATCCAAACAAGTGATTTGACCAACCAAATGGTGATGTAGCTGTCCCAAAATTTAGCCAAAAACGTGATGTAGAAATCCAAAAGTTGCAAGTTCGCCGGCAAAATTGTGATTTAGCCATACAAAAGTTGTGCTTTGGCCATGCAAAAATGATGATTTTGACATATTGGGCTGGGTATACTCTCCACTGTTCACAGATGGCAATGGAAATCATGGAAATATGATATGTGCTTCGTTTTTTGGTTTGACACCTTTGTTTTTGTCAACGACACCGGCGAGATTCAGCTATGTAGGATATCAATATCTTTATACTGTATATATCTATGTGGTATAAGAATGTAAAAGACATGTGTTCTCAATTATTGGAAGTGGTGCTGCCTCAACTGCTTCGTCCAACGGCAACCCCGTGCCTTAGGAGCCAGCCAAAGCCACAGTGGCTTCAGCCGCCCCACCGGATCCTTCGAATCCGGGGGGACCAAACACAGCAGTTTTGGAGGCGACATCCCGAAAGTTGATCTCATCAGAGTTCGCTTCCTGTGATACAAAAAGATGTGGAAAAAACTGTGGAAAACCCATGGTTTCCCTCAGAAAAATCGTGGAAAACCCATGGTTTCCCTCAGAAAAAGATCTGCAAAGCGCAAATTTCAACGAACTCGCCCCGACCTCAGGCTCCCGACACCGCGGCCGCGCTGCAGCAACAGGCGCCTGTGGTTACCACATCATTTCAAGACTTAAAGAGACCTGCATCTCCTACTTGGGGGTCTAGTTTCAGTGAACCAAAGGAATATGAGAAAAGAATGGAAAAGACTTAAAAGGTCCATGCAGAAACCCCTTTGTATATAAGTGCACAATAAGATTATATAAGCAATATTGCATAGAAACAGTGTAAAGCGAGACTGCCTTTGTGACCCTTGGTTTTGGTCTTTTCTCAGACAGAATATTTTGCCATAGTTATAGGGGTACATACGGTGTGTGGGTATATACATATAATATACACATATTAAATTTATACGGTAGATCGAGGTCGCATATCCCCATTTGCGGTGGTAAATTGAAGTCACCATGGGCATATTTATAACTTCAACGGCACCCCCAAAGGATCTACATTCCAAATAAAACCTTTACCCGCCATACATAGATACATATACATATACATCTACATGTACATATACATATACATTTGTATTACACATGATTGCACATTATTATCCTATACTATACTATGCTATATGTTATTATATAATATCAAATTATGTGATATAATATTGTATTTTCTTGTGTTATTTCAAGTTATATCATGTTTCATTATATTATATGTAATCATTTTATATGTTGTTATATTAGATTTGTATTATTTTTTTACTGATATGATATTATATTAATTTAATCTATTATTTTAGATAGTATCTTTATTGTTATTATGTGTTTCAAATTATTTTATATTGTCATATATGTTTCAATTCTATTATAACATATTATATTTTTTCATATGAAAATAGTATTATACAATGTGATGTTATATTATGCTATATCATATGTGTATTTTAGTATATTGTATTTTGTTATACAGTTATACTTGTTTAATTATTACATTATTATTTTTTAATAATATTAAACTATATTTTAAAAACATACATTACATACATTATATCATTTACATACTATACTCTACATGGCCCAGCGTCAGCAATTCCCCCCCCCCCGCGAGAAGGTGACGGTCCCTATATGAGCCCTCTGCCAGGTATGTCATCTCTGGTCCCCCGCTTCCCCCCCTGTGGTTGTGAGATGTGCTGCTCTGAGTGTTTGTCGTCTATGTATGTCTATGTTACTGTATGTATCTCAGGTCTGTATCTCCTGTCCCCCGCCCTCCCCCCCTTCAGGTGTCTGTATCCATGTATCTATAGATCCACATATCATATTCTCTATCTATCTTAATTTATGTATGCATGTCTCTTCTTGGACTCCAGGATGTCAGCTGACTGTTTTTGCTTGAATGTTTGGCAGTGATCGGAGAAGCAGAGACAAGACACATCATGTGGATATTGGTGAATCTTCATGCATACACAGAATGCCAATTTCACGTTCCATCGACATACCTTGCAGATACGCCGTCTGTTTGGCACCAACGCCCAGACACAGACATCATGGATGCCACTCTGAAATCTCTAGCAACCTTTCCAGAAGCGAAGTCATTCCATATCACTTTATCAACTGAAGACAAACGAGAACTGGAGAACAGACCCCCCTGCCAGTTGCTTTGGAAACTCAAGCCAATCTCTCACGAGACACGGGATCATATGTATATATTACATCAATGCTATTTTAGATGTGTTCGCATGAATTGTAGATAAACCGGTCCCCTTAGTACTAAATACTCCCCAAACCAGACCGTGGTTTAGTATTGGATTTGTTGATCACACACTACGTTTGTCCATGTCCACTTCATCCGGTCCCCCTTTGAAGATGAGCCATTACAAGCATTGAACAACATTAATTAATTAGTCAATAGCTTTTATCGAATAATTAGATTCAATACCCTCTATCTCTGTGATTCTATTAGATATTCTTTCATGCACCTGTCCCAATCTCTCATCGCTGCAGATGCTATCCTTGACTGAGCAGGCGCGTTCTGGCACCAGAAAACATCAGTTGGGTAGGGGTGAAGAAATGGGGTTTAACACACCCACCCACATATCAAATATGAACATTCAAGACCTAAGCAGGAAAAGGTGGGAACATCGCCATCAACACTTGTAATTTATTTCTGAAAATTGGCATCTGATCATAGCAAAACTATGATTTTATACTGCAGAATCTTAGCTTTAACCAGCCACAACAGCGGTTGAAACAACTTAAACAAGATCACCTGAGCACCCAACATAGGGGTTTCATCAGGCTTCAAGAGGCGGCTGTTGCTCTTTTCTGGCCGAGATTGATGTGCAGGGCTTGGATTTGTGCAAGGGCCATCCTTGTCCATAATCAGAGTGACACCATAGTAACAAAAAAAAATGTGTCTACACGTATCTATATGGTATGAGGGAAGGTTTAAAGACACTGCTTCTTGACACCTCACTGTTTTTTTAAAGCTGCGATAAGACCCCTTCGTGTTCCCCGCCAGGTGGATTTGAGCAAAACTCAGACGGAGCAAGTGGTGGGTATCCCCAAAGTTGAGGTGCGAAAATGACATCAGGGGCAGGCGCTCTGAAAAATGATACGAAAATTTTCGTATGAGTTTAGAATAGTTAAGAGTAACCCCCAAAAAAAGATTGAATTGGATCAAATCCTCCTAAAGTAGTGAATGATTACTTTTCTATATCCTTTTGCTGGTTTCTATTTATACTATTATATATACCTTTATATAATAGTGCATGCATTTTCTAGAGTCAAACTTCAGAGGGATTCTACTGCTTGAGGTCACCCAAGTGGTCAGTGGTCCATCTCTTTGTCACGGGGAAAATTGTACAAACCCAAATTGATCATATATTAGTTTGGGTGAAAAAGTAGGATTTGAAGAAGAAACAAGATGAATTCCATGATGTGCTTAATGAAATAGTTTGCTTGTTTTATGATACTTGCTTTATAAATACAAGGTGGTGCTCCCCTAGTTATGTTCGTTGGTTTATAAACCATAGTAACTAGTTCGATATATCTACCATAAACCCAAACGTTATTGGAGTTATGTTTACCAACTTAGCTACCTATGGGGCACCACCTTGTAGTTGTGATCAGGTCCACCGGCCCCGAGGCTTCAATGGTGGAAAGGTTAGCTGAGACGATGCAGAAGCAGGTCCCGTTGCGAGGCACGGAAAACCGCAGGGAGCTCGGGGTGAAACTCCCAAGGTTTTTTGGGGACCCCAAAGGGCTATGGCTCAAAATTATGGTACCAAAAATATCCAAACATTGTCATTCTTAGTGGTAGATTAACATTAAAATTATTAAACCAACCAATTATGGGGTGAATAATTTTGAGCCATACCCAAATTATGATCCAAATTATGACCCAAATGATTTCCCAAGGTTTTTGGGAAACAGAGGGAAACCAATCATGTTGGAGCATCCCAATTTAGAGAAACATGACGTACCTGTTGATGTTGGATGAAGGAGAAGTGGGCACATGGAAACCTATGAACATGTTGATTTTTGACTGGACGCCCCTACTAAGATAGGAATGGAATCGAGTGGATAAATGCCCAGCCTTGTCCTTAGACCTGAGCCTTTTTGAGGGAGCTGAGAACCAACCAAGAATAGAATGAGTGAACAAAGAGCTAGTCTATCAGGTTCAATCTGGGAATGCGCCAAAAGCTATGATAAGCTGTGGATGAACACTAACATCTGTTGAAAATATATTTTGGTGTTAACCACTCTTAGAGGGTTTGGACCTATCCCCATGTATCAAAAGGGAAACAAATCACCAAGTGGATAAAAAGATCTTCACTCACACAGACCATACCAAACAGGATAAATAGATATAAAAAAGAGCTTGGAAGAGTTTATTCCTTGGAGATGTGTCGATGTTCAGGGTTCTTCTTTTTCCTGCATTGTCACGAGGATTCGACTACATCCCCCCCTAAGATGACCCCGCCCATACTGTTTGGGTTTGTTAAGGGAGACTTACGCCAACAAAATCCAACAACCACGTTTAGAAGTAAGGATGAATCCAAACCATCTATCCCTTCCCTCCAATATGAAATACCCTTTGGAACCCTGGTTAAGTACTTGATCTATTCATTTGGAGGGCCATATTGGGGGTATTTAATAGTATATTGACCAAAAAATATTGGATATCCCGTCAACATCTCTATTTACGCGATGGTTCAACATATATTATATATAGAGATACTATAGTACTCGCAACCCAAAACGATAGAAAAGTAACATCCTTCTAAAATAGTAAAGGATTTGTTTTTTTTTCTACAGCTATGACCCTTTACAAGTGATAAGTCAGGAAGTATCCCTTTTATGGAATTGTAAACACATATCACCACACATAACCATGTATCCCCGCGATTTCGGGCCTTAACTGCATATTTCCCATGTATTTCCATGATATTTCCCTATAACAATCATTCATCATTATATTTCCAGGATATGTTCCGTACCTATACAACATCATGTTGGTAAAACAATTTTGAACCACCCATGTGGGAAAACATACCATCTATGATGAGTCATTGGGGATGGTTTATGGCATTGTTTTACCAACATTAGTGATTTGTCAAGTGATTTCTATTGATCGTATACGTATCTTGTAGTGTTCTTATAGTGATCTTATAGAGATTTGATGGTGATTCTAATGACATGCGCCTGTCATTCTCCCATTATATAAACCCATGATATACCCAGTCTGTACCCATTAAATACCCTTAATAGTTTGATGTTTACTATGGGTATTTAACATGTCAAAGTATTGCCCATACTGATACGTTTTAACTATAATTATATACATACCCATTTGACATATTCTACACCTGTTTCTTTGATCTTTACTATGTCAAGCCGCCCCATCGTTTGACGGTGTCGGTTGTGTCGAGTGAGCCAGGCACTGGACGCATCCAACATGGAGCAGGTGAAGCGACAAGTGTTGATTCGTTGATGACTTTGATGGAGATTCATTATATATGTATATATATAATTATCTAATATATATATATATACATATAGTTCTTATACTTATAGTTGTAATTTAGCTTCACATAGATTCACATATATGATATAGTTAATGTTGATTTCATGGATTGTACATGGTTTTATGGTGACTGATGTTTTTAAGGGGCTTTCATCGTGTTTTTTCCATGCATTCATGGTGAAGAATGGGAATTTCACTCACCAGACTGTGGTGATTTCACATGATTTCACCGTAGAAATGGTGGTGATTTGCCCCAAAAAACATGGGGAGCCAAGGCGAAAAAAACAGAGTTCATGGTAATCATTAGTTGTTGCAATGGCAGCACAAGGTAGGATGATCAGTACAGGGGATAAGTCGCCCGGCATTTGGGATTGGTTTTGGAATCATGAAAGGAGTGGAGTGGAAGCGCGAGTTCACCCAAGGTGAAGATCGAACAACCCAGTGCCTGCAGAAGTGTCTCCGTGGAGGATTCAAGGATACGCATGTGCAGTTGGGACTGACGATGTTTGCGGTGTACTTTAGGCATTTCGAGCACTTTGGCAGTGCAATGGGACACATTGGGCAGACGGAAGGATTTGTGAAAGTCATGGTTGGACGATCTTTTCTGGAAGCAGATGGTTTGAGGCTGCACCGGCAGAACTTGAAGTGCTGGAAGGTTCTAAGTATGGAGGCCAGAAGTATCTTGAGTAGCAGGATGTGTTCATCTCTTGCGGCCTTGTGGTGATGTGTTGTACCGTCAGAGTGGGAACTTGGAAGTGAGGTTTGCGCAGTACCTCCTGAAGTTTGCTCATGGGAAGCATAGAGTGCAAGTTGGGATGACAGGTGCGCTGGTGAAGTTCTACGAGCAGNGGAAGTGAGGTTTGCGCAGTACCTCCTGAAGTTTGCTCATGGGAAGCATAGAGTGCAAGTTGGGATGACAGGTGCGCTGGTGAAGTTCTACGAGCAGACCGGTGGTTTCGTGGTGGTTCCATGGTGGTTCCCTGGTGGTCTGCTGGTGGTTTATTGGGTATCCAATGTGAATGTAGTGGGTTCTACAGTGAGGTACATGGTTAAACCTTGGGTTAGATTAAGCTATTAATCGGGGGATGATCATACTACCGGTAATAGGAACTTACAATGGCCAACAAAGGGATTTCCAACATGTTTTTCCCTCCACGTCCCAACGTGTTAGCTCGTTATTCTTGGATTGTTTTGTGTTCTATTTTTCCAAAGATATGCATGTTGGTTTGCCCACTTGGATTTTCGGTATGAATATTACCTGCCAGCTCAAATTCAGGGACAAGTCAATGACCATTCAAGAAAGAGTTCACTGTAGTAGTTTCATCAGCAGGGCTTCTCCCAGATATAATTATGTTACATACATGCCTATATAGACATATCTACAGCACCCCTTTCCCAAAAAATCGAAACGTAAAATCGATCAAACTCGTACTGACGTAAGGTTAAAAAAAATGAGCCTGACCTGTTCTATCTATTTGTGGCTTACTAAAAAAATGGTTTTGAACCATCGCCGTTTTTTTTGTGCCATCCCTCAGGCCTTTGTGAGATCGGAAAGCAAGATGATTGGTTTACAGGTGCGGTTTTTCTGAGGACTTGGCCACAATGGGGATATCATTGGGATATACGGACGCTCGGCTCAATGATATATGGCTTTGAAAAAAGATGGTACCTATTAAAAAAGAAAACATGCAAATCCAAAGTTTTATCATCACGTTCCTTTTAAGCATGACCATAATTCTGGGCACACCCAATTTCAGATACACCCAGAACTCAGAACTGTCGGTAATATGTGCATCATATCTTATTCTATCACCATTGATTAACTTTTGTAGGTCAATGTTTTGGCTGAATAAATCACCATGTTCCGAAGGTCTTCCTGTATTTTCTGATGCATTCAAATCACATGTGTTGCTTGTATGTCCCATTAACTATTCCCATTTAATACCCATTAAATCCCTTTAAATCACCATTTCCTGATAGGTGATCTGATGCAAGGGAGAGAGCCATCTAGATCGTCTTCTGCTAGGGTGCCATGAACTTCAGGACTGGGAGGTTCAAATAAAGTGGCGATACTTTGCTACTTGCTACACCCCACCATCAAACAGCCTAGGGGATTATTCCCATTTCTAGCAACATGTCATGGCTAGGCCTCCTCAGTGAGTGTGCTGGAAGGCCGCTTGCGCGTCTTTGTGGGGCTTCCCAAATGTTATCAGATGGTGACCGTGGGCAATTTGTGTGGACTGGTTGGTTGGTTGGGTGGTTGGCAACATATTTCATCTTGCACCCTATCGGACTACAGCAAGTGCACTACAGCAAGAACCATGCTCCAACTAACATATCCTGTCATGAGTTGGGGGTTGGAAGACTACTTTTCATTAATCATTGAGCCATATTGAGCCATTCTCAAGGTCTATGTTAGTTGGGTGGTAGCACTTTGTTGTCAATGGTTTGGGTCATTCCACAAAACATCACAAGACTGAAGACTGAGGACACACACAAAAAAAAGACACATCATAATATGCATGTATATATATATATATATTAATATATATATATATATATACATGTACATATATATATATACCATTACATCCCTGGCATTTCATGACTTACATTAATTACACTTGAGCATTTTGGAGAGTGTTTTTGGAATGTATACCATCAACCAACCATTATCCCAATGTTTGCTGCCTAACACCTCCCTTGTTGCTGCTCTATATTCCCATTCGTCTTGGTTGCATGTCCACTTTAGTTGCTTAATTCATCTTAAATCCATCTAAGATTTAGATGTCATAAATCTAAATCCCCAAGTCGTGTTGCTGAAATCCATGTTTTTTTGCTGAGTAAATGGTTGTTTCAATATGGTGAAAATTCACAGCTGGCTCCCCCGTGTGGGACCGGGAAACCCAGGTCAAGACGGAACTGGACCATGCAGTCTTGGCTGCCATGGAGGACGCTGGATGAATTTCTTCTGGTGGTTGAAAGTGGTAAAAGCATCAAATATCAACAAAGATGGTGGTATAAAGGGATATCATTGGAATATCTATGGAATATATATATATAATATTAATATATATATATATATAATATTAATATATATATATATAACTATATATATATAGTATATATATAGTATATACTGTATACATGGATTGATTGTCATGACCGAGAAGGTCGTGACGCCACTTTCGAATGATGGTTGGATTCCCCGCCATGCCCAAATATTTCAGTTGTTTTCAGGTCAATTGGGCGTTTCCTTGTGATGAGCCATAGTGAATGGTGATTGAATGGGTATACAGCACGGAATATACAATCAACCGTTTTTATGTGTATAATATAGTTTATCCACCGGCGTCATCAAGCATGGCTGGGAAATTCCTGAACTATAGCTGGGTATTTGGAAAAAGAAACATCGAACAGAATTACAGAATGTGGGATTTTCCAGCAAACCTTCTTTGATTACTAGAGGGGTAGTGGATCTCACATTTGATTGTGCATGACAATGTAATAGAGGTATGTACATATTAGATATCAGCTATCCTGTTGACAATTGACCTTGTTGGTGGGATATCAAACGCTGTCCTTGCTTTGACTTGTGGTGCTAGCGGTTGACCTGGAAAGCATGGAAAGGGTGTGATAACGAGGATGTTGCCTGGGGTGATGATGGATTTTGGACACCTGGAACAAAGATCTCGAAAATGATCCCTGCTTTTGGAATGGAATTGAATGGATATCTACATTCTGATATATTCTGTATATATATATATATACGTATTCTGTATATACACATAGACATGATTGTATTGAATACTGGTGTGAATGGATAGGCAGGGCCTCAATTCAGAATGATTCAGGTGTTGGCCTCATGTTGGGGACCCGGACATGGGCCTTACAGTTCCATGGCATAGCAAGAATTTGCATACAGGTAGGGAGATCATTGCCCAAATGGCGTGAGAGTGGGGAGAAATCACATTGTGTTGCTCATTTAGATGATATATCCAGTTTTGTGAGTTGCTTAAGTGTTATCCCCCAAGAGAACTTGATAGAACCAATGTTCCCATTTGGTACGGGATTTCTGCAATGACATCACTACTTGGAGGATCATCCCACTTTGTAAGTGGAAAGTAACCATAGCCGGTTCACCCATATATATATATATATATACATTCAGAAGCCACTGAATGAGGACTAACAAACTAGGGTTACCTTAGTAAGTGCTTTGTATCCCTGGTGAGTAAGTCCCCATTCAGTGGGTTCTTCCATAAATGGGTGAACAACTTGTGGCTTCTCGCAGTCACCCCACCCCCCGGTCCAGGATTGCAATGTGATGCAGCGTTTGGATGCAGGATCCTCAGTGGCGGCCGGGGCCTGCTCTGTTGCGATCCCGCTCAGCAAATTTTAAGTGGCTTACCCTTTGGTAATCTAACATACTTATGGAAAACCACCATTTTTTTTGAAAGGAAAATCATCTATAAGTGAGTCTTTTCCCTGGCTATGTGAAATTACAGACTATAGCAGAGGGTATATATTGTATATCCTCATGAAATTCGCTCTATGGGAGAGGTGTTTCGCCTCAGCGAAAATGGAGAAACATCCCAGGAGGATTTGCAGGTCGCTACAGTGATTGGTTCCTAACTCCTATTTTCCAGATGTAGACAAGTGGATTGATAGTTTTGAAGGTTGAGATTTGTGTAGGAACATATCACACTTCGTAGGATTCACAAGCGACTTGTTGACATATTAATATAATTCAATACATATATGTATATATATACACATATTTACAAGCCATAATCTGATACATAAATTATATACATATATCACTTGCATCCGAGGTGGTGGAGAATTTACAGCAGCAACGGGTGGCAGCGGTGGAGGAGGACCTCCTGTGATTTCGTGGGAATAGAATGGGTCAAATGGGTATGGAATGGGTATATCACAGGATATCATGGATATTTCAGTTGTATATCCCATTCTATACCCATTAGATACCCATTAAATACCCATTAGATACCCAAGCCATGGCCACTCATGGCCTCAAACTTTACCAGGAGACCCACTGGCTTCGAGAGGTCGTGGAGGCCTGGAATTCTGTTTTCTGGAGGACTCGATGTTGTGATATGACAAACTGACACGGTGGCTTAATGGAAATATAATCAGAATACATGTGTATATATATATATATAGTAGGATATAGAGACAACAAACAATATTGTATTTGGGTCTGATAATGGTCAGTCAACACCCGCAAAATGGCACTTTGATAGGAAACACGAGAATTAATCAACGGATTTGGGAATTTTGGGATACCCTTTTGTCAGACAAACCTACATTCAGGTTTTTTTTTTCGTTGGAGGGAATTAAATGATGGGTACGATAACCGCCATTAATTATGGTTATGATAGCCAAACATGTGAATGATGAGTATAATACCCATAGATGAAGGGTACAGTACCCATAGAGAATGGGTATTGACCCATGTGCGTTTTGTAACACATTGTATAATACTCAGAGATAAAAGGAATCACCCATGCCGGTATTGACTCACGAACCAGGACTACTAACCCATGAATGAAGAGTCTGAAACCCATGTATAGTGGGTATTGACCCATGAATAATGAGTATGTGTCCAGCAACATCAGGAACCTCCAGTGTTTTTGCACCCCAGCGGAGATTCTACCTGTGTGTGTGTGCGCACGTGTTGTTTGATCATGAACAAAAAGGAAGGCCTTCTCGCAACGGGCAGAAGAAAGTGACGTCGCTTCCCCGGAGGGGTGAGTTTGAACATAGGGTACCTCAAAAAAATGCTGGTGCATCATGATTTTCCATGTTTGCTCCATTGAAGCGTATTGAAATTGCCATATTTCATGGGTAATTCTCATTTTCAGACACGAATATAGATCCTGAATTGTCTAATATGACTGGAACATTTCTGGCATGAAACCTCATGTGGATAGAGACCAAATTTGAGGGCACAATTAAAAGACCAACATGTTTGTTTTCGCGATTGTCGACAATAAAAACTATGATTTCTATAAAGAACAGGCATTGAAAATTGTTTCAGTAAAGAGGCACTTTGGTCTCCACCAAACATGCCGAGCTGCTCGACGTTTCTATTGCAGGTCCTGAGCGAAAGTCAGGGAAACTCAGAGGGTTCACATGGATGGTATTCAAAGATGAGCTGGTCGGTAGTTCCAAACATGTTTGGTGGTTTCAAATAACGTTTTTCAACCATAGAAAAGGGATGATTGGTTGAGATGACTACTATTTTCATCTATTTTCGGGATCAGCTAATATAAAAACCACGAACCAGATGTGTTTTTTTTGTGTTTGTTTCCACCCAATTTTCTATGCTGAAGTGGTGGAAACTGCGGCATTTCATGTGCTTTCCTGGATTTCAATCCACCAGGCCACCATCATCACCACTGGAAATCATAGAAAGTTTAGATTTCTGGGTTGAAAAATGATCTAATTTCGACTTCTATATATATATATATATAACTTGTTGGTGCAAATTAGATGATGTTAGGTACTTCGGCATGCTCCAAGTGCATTGGTTTTAAAAAATGCCAGGAGTCGTGTCCCTTAAAGACATGCTGTTCACTTGCGCCCGAGATGTTCAATATGGATCCTGAAGAATTGATTTTTCCTTTTTTCCCCTAGAGAATTGGGCCGCATGATGTTCCAATTTGTTCCCCCTGATTTTTCTGTGTTCTTCGGAACCCATCCTAGGCGTGGGCTTCGACCTTGTGCCCAGGGATGGAAGGCGATAAACTCGAAAAAATACGTTGGTGTGTTGTTTTTTCCACCATGAAATGGAGGGTTTTGTGGGATTCTATGGGGATTCAATGATGATTTCATGGGATTTTGTTGTTGTTTGATGAGGATTTAATGGGATTTGATGGGATCTAATGGTTGATATGGCCAATTTTGGATGATTTCATGGGGAGACTGTATGAACAACACCATTTATAGCTAGGTTCATCATCATGAATGGAACTAAATGGGCGATGATTCTATAACCAGAGGGTATGGATGAAGATATGGTGGGTTCCCACATCGGGGGTCCCCACGTCACCATGGTTGTTGCAATACTAAGTCATGGTCTAGTGACTTGGATGATTTGTTGGATGATTTGGGGGTACCCCCACAGATTGGAAACCTCCAAATGGATTCAACTCGGGTTTTTAGATGGTAATAACTAGGGTAAATTGACATAGATGTGGAAGCCATGGCCCATTTCGTTCGATGATTTGGCTATAGAAAATGTGGGATTTTCCACATCTATGTTAGTTTACCGGAGGGTAGTAAGTAGGACTTCTGGTAGGTATATCAAACTAGTTAATGGGGTTACAAAACCAACTTTTCACATGTTTCAAAGCTTGGTGATTAAACAACCAAGTAGGTTCACACTGTTTTGTTAAAATTGTTTTAGCCATCAAAATTTGGTGATTTATCAATCAAACCTTGGTTTAAGCGTCAAAAATTGTGACTTCACCATGAAAACATATGGTGGGGGATTGACACAACAAGTTGCAACTTAATGTGGTAAACCCAAGGCCATGAACTCTTGGGGTATGATCGGATTTACGCATGAACCACCAAACATCGGGATTTAACATGATTTAACACACTGTGGATGTGTGCAAAATCCGGCACCAGTTGGTAACTATTGGTGACTATGAAAGATTGTGAATCACGGGAATATAACGGGATAAATGATCTACCAACTGGTGCAGGATTTCTTCCATCACAGTATTTCACCGATTTGACCTGAGCCAAGAAACACTGGGCCGCAAAAACATGCATTGAATCAACAACATTTGGGATTTAAACGACGAACACGGGCAACTTAAACAACAAAAGTTGGTATTTAAGCACAAAAGCGGAGAATTCAGTGGTCACTACATTTCTTTCCAAGGGTGGGGTATACCAGTCTACCGGTATGCCGTATATACCCCTAAAATTAGACTTCATTCGGAACAAATTGATGATAAACCACTGTTGTTTGGCGTACCCAGTTTTCAATCAGAGAGCCATTTATAATGTATTGATATATAGTTATATTATATATATATATATATGTCATGATTTATCCTACACATTGAGGGGTTGTCATTGCAATCATAACATCTTTTAAGCATTCACCAGCTTAGATGGACATAGTAGTCATGATTTATCCTACACATTGAGGGGTTGTCATTGCAATCATAACTTAAGCATTCACCAGCTTAGATGGACATAGTAGTACTGAATCCAAGGTCGAAACATGGAGTGGCATCCGGCTTTCTTTTGTATTCATGGTCCTTTGTTTGGTGGTGCAGTTCTAGATACTGTTTTTCAGTACTCGTGTTTTGCCATCACTATGGAGGTGTAAATCAACCTGTGGATATAAGTCCTAAAGTTAGGATATAATCATGGAGTATTGTGGATATAATTCCCATGCAACCTCCACAAGTTGGGAAATAATTCCCATAGATGTTCCATAGTTAGGATACAAATTCATAACTTGTGGAGGTGAGAATCCTATGGTTATACTTGGAGGATCTTCTGACAAATCCTAAGTGGTTAGTGACCATATAGTTAGTTCACCTATATATATAGACACATTTACATTATGTATACATGTATATATATATATATGTATATATATATATATATATATGGGATAAGCCACTGAATGAGGACTTGCCAACCAGGGTTCCCGTAGTAAGTTCTTTGTAGCCCTGGTTAGTAAGTCCCTATTCAGTGGGTTTACAAATGGCCGCAAATTGGGGACGAATCCTCGCACCAGGCCGCTGAAGTTGGAGCCCACCAGGAGATCCTCTGCTGAAGCAAGGGCAAAGGCCCAGGCGCATCATGGGGAGATAGTGGGAATATGATGGAGATACATTGATTGAATTCACGGTAAGTGATCAATGGAGATCAATTGGTATAAATATGGGATAAATGTGGGATAACATCAACAAATAATGGATACAACGGGGATATTAGTGTGTATCTATGCATATATACTTGGGATATAGTGATTTAATATGATTTAATGGTGATTTAGCCCTCCGGTGTCATTGATCCCCAGACCCAGTACATGGTGTTACTATGATGAGAACTCCTATCGTAGTTGTCAGATACCCCCTCTGGTAAACGTTTACACAACTATGGGAAATCACAATTTTTAATAGGACAAATCCACAATAAATGGCAATTTTCAATAGCTACGTTTAATTACCAGAGGGTATTGTTGTATGATGATGAATCTCACGTGTTTCCACATTTTTTTTCTTCTGGAATGATCCTTCAACTCATTACATAGATATCGAGTAAAATTGTATGATTATTATGATTTCTCACTTCAAACGTTCAGACCAGGTTTCATTACATGTGTATCCCTCTGCCATCCATTTGAGATCATTTCTCTAATTCTGAGCTAATCTGTCTAGCGATAATTGAGATCTATTTAAGATCGTTTTTCCCTCAGATTAGCAGGATCCATTTGATTTCTACGAGCTACCCTCTGGTAAACTAACAGTTTGCTATTGAAAATGGCCATAGAAATAGTGATTTTCCCATTGAAAATGGTGATTTTCCTATTAAACATGGTGATTTTCCCATTGAAAATGGTGATTTTCCATAGCTATGTAAACGTTTACCAGAGGCTAATTCTGAGACCCCAAACAACCCCCCCGCCTCCCGGTGAAGCTGCCAGTCTCGCGATTTATCATCGCCCGAGGGCAGAAATGAGACTCGGCGCTCTGGGCGACGGAACAACTCGGTGTTCAGTGCCTTTGTTTGGGAAGAAAACATGGCAATTGACGACGAAATCTAACCTTCCTAGGATTCGATTCCTCCAGACTTTATCCATTTTGGAAGGCTGTTCATTTTCACCCATGGCCTCAAAATTTGAGATCGCAGATCGCTGACTGTTGGTTCTCGGAGAAGGCATTGCACTTTTTAAGATGGAAAAATGGCAGATATTTGTTATAGTTCTGCGTGTTGTTTTGTTGGGAACTCGAAGATCAACTATTTGTGCAATTTCTGACACAACAAATTGTAAATTCCAACGATTGCAGAGATTTCCTGTTGGTTTTTGGGGGTCATCAGATCAGAATGTCGCGTCCCAAGGCGGCCCTCTTTGATCAATTGGACACCAACGGCGATGACGAAGTGAACCTCCAGGAGTTTCAAGCTGCACAGGTTCGATGATCCGCTAGAGATTGGGTGACGGGGTGTTTTAGTGGGTGGTTGTGGAGACCTTGGGCCAATCTGATTTGTGTTTTTCTCCGTAGATGTTTGCCCACGCTAGTGACTTGAATTGCTGGAACACGTGTTTTTTCATATCACAGTGTTCGGATTGTTACACCTTGTTTTCACATTGGTTCATATTTCGTGACATGCTGATGCCAAGTGGGGGGTGCATCCCAGAAGTAGATAGAAAATGAATGAAAATGATAGAAATAGATAGTATGAAATAGTAAGTCTGTAAAAACATGTAGTAACGAATAACCATATGAGCATATGAAATACCCCAGTTATGGAATACAATCATTGTGTTTTGATATCAGTTGTATATGGCTTATAAACAACATTAAACAACTTACTAAGTATATTCAATGCAGCTGTTGAGGTTCTCCATGTGCAGGGAAAGCGACGTTTGATACTTTGACAACTCTTACCACAAAGTATTTGGATATGTACTACTCCTCTATGTTGTTTGGCAGGGTACCTAAGATTGGCCATGTTTTCGGCGATTCTTCACTACCAGCGTCCACACAGCCAGGCTCTTGGGAACCAAAAAAACTGTTGGGTGCAACAGAGACCAATATATTAGCGACGGAAGTTGAAGTATCTCATCTTTCAGTATTTTTCATGTACCATCATGTAATATTCAAGGTCATCGGGCAACTTTTTCCGGTATCAAATCTCTTGGAAATAGATCCAAATATATCCAAATACAATAACATCATCATCATATTACCATGTTTTGATTTTTTTGGGCTGCTCCAAATCTCAATAGTCACAGGGATCCCCCTCAAAAAAAGGTCAACATTTCAGGACCTCCTTGAGTCCACCCACTCCAGAAGCCGCTCCGAAAATCCACTGGGATACGTTTTCAAAATGTCAACATCCGGGTAAATTCTGTAAAAGCATTGGAGTTTGGGATTCTTCTTGGGTTTTTTTCCCACCATTTCTTGATTGCAGTATCTTAAATCAGCTTAAATCATGATAGATTTTGGGGTATCCACCACCAGTTCAGGTGCCCAAAATCTCCGGAAACACCGCGGCAGGTGGCGACGGGACAGCGAAAGGTGGATCTCTTCGATGAGTTGGATTCCAACTTGGATGGTCGCGTCCGGCGGTCTCAGTGGAGATGTGTGGCTTGGGTGACGAGTACCCTCTGGTAATTTAACGTAGCGATTGAAATGGCTATTTATAAGTGATTTTCCCATTAAAAACGGTGATTTTCCATAGTTATGTTAGTTTACCAGAAGGTAACTTACATTCATGGTTACTCTTTGGTTATGACTAACATAGCCATGGAAAATCGCCGCAATGGAGGTCTCTAGCTGGGAAAATCATCCAAAATTCGCCATTTTCCACGGCTATGTTAAATAACCAGAGGGTAATTTGGGACCCCATTGGGTGACCATAAACGGTGATTATATGGGTGAATTCGCTTGTAATGCCCTTCAAGTGTAATCCATGGTAAGATATGGTAAGCCCATTGAAATCTATATGGAAGTCACCATTTGTGGATTGGATTTCCCATTACCAATGTGATTGGAATGGATGGGTTGATTTCAGATGCTTCTTTGGAGTTATGAAAAGAGCGAGTCATATGAAGGTTCAATTCGGAAAGGAGTCTTCTTTTTGGTACTTGAAGAGGATATAATGTTGATTTCTAAGGATGAACCATGAACTTGTCAGTTTTTTGGCCCTCCCAATATTTGCAAGCAGTTTGCTCGCCGGGACACGATCTTCAGATCCATCAGTCCTAGTTGGTTCATCCTATGTGTTAAAAAATCTGAATTGCGTCACTGAGCTCAGCTCAGCTCGGCGTCTCGCGCAAATTCCTAAAGCGTCAAAACCAAGTACATATATACCGTATACTGTATACCGGAAAAAAAAACTATGGTCCTATGGTTATCATACCTTATCATATGTTATCGTGGTGTATCACCGCAAGAACCTTGCGACCAGACATCCCGAGACGTCCCAGGTCACCCGCGCGGAGTTTGCTGCAGTGACGGTGGGAGCCCAGTTGTTTTCGGGCAGCTGAAAGGAGGATCCGAAGTATTGCCAGCTTGTTTACCCAAGACAAACCTTAATTGAATTGCTGCCAGTTTTCATAAACCTAAGATTTATTCATGAATACCTAAGATACTACTTTCCAAACTGAAACGCTTGAATTGAAAACGAGTAGGGATGAAACTGACAGCCCATTTTTACAAGGTCTGAAGTTGGAAATGGACCCAGCGATACCTATTTCGATTCAAGACTATTCAGGGCTTACACTTGTCAGTATCACGTTGACTGCTTTTTTTTTCTTGTTTACCATGGAAACAGGGGTTCTACATCCCAAACAAATCCAAGTTCTACACATTTTATCATTTCCAAGTTGGCCCGTTGGCATCTACATGGTGTATTAGTTCAGTCCTACCTGGATTCCACCTGTGCCAGTGTCTGTAAACCCAATACCCCAGGCATATGATGAAAGGTTGGAAGATCAGCAAAATCAGCGAATCGTTGGTATCCTCCCAATGCAAACCATCCCCATTTTTTTGCGATGGGGTTGTATCAAACATCAGAATATGGGTGGTTTACTATTGCTTTACGAACATTACTTCGGTTGCCAGAACATTCTGTATGATTCTGTATGCATCCTTGTGCAATATCTACTATTTCCAATGTCCAATGTTTTGATAGCTAATTTATTCCCATTATCAGCGGTTTTTGCCGGCGCTATTCCCTTCACTCTTTGCAACAAACCTTTCTGCCGTGTCTGCGCTGGCGTCACATTAGCTTTAGATGATGGTAAAACTGTGTAAATGTAGACATCTTGAGTATTCTACAATAATTTGCAATAATATGTTATAATTACACAGTGTTTACAAAGTTTTACAATAACAGTTCATATGTCTCCATTTAGTTTTGCTTTGTTCTAAAGTGTTTATGTTATCTAACCCAGTGTAGCGATGATACACCCCCATCATCAACAACCACCAGAAGCCCTGGAGGTTTGCTGTGAATCCCACCAGTTGATACAGGCATATTCCACCATCCATTTTGAGATTAAGCCCAGTTCTTCATCGTTCTCAAGTAGGATAGTCTAATGAATAACCATTGACCTCCTATTAATTATGTAATATTATATAGAATGACAATTGTGAACTGATGTACGGGTACTGTATAAACATGCCTTTCCAATGGTTAAATGCCCAAAGAATTCCATGGTGCCATGACATCAGCTTCCAGGTCGATGCCCGTCCCCGTTTTGGCCACGGACCCCGCAAACCATCGCCGCCGCACGAGGATCGCAGATCATGTCCGGCGTGAGGCGGACCCTGACCCTACAATTCGCAAGCCTCAACAATTGGGATGTTGCAGTGGTATCAATAGTTAGTTATATCCCAAGTACCACCATTCTATCATTCTTGGATTTTTGTAATTAGTGTTTAACAATGGTGATATAACAATTTGGTTATATGTTCACAATTGGGATACAACAATCTTGGATCCTCCCAGTTCACCCACAAGGTGGTAAACCCCAGTCATGTTTGGCCAGCACCAAGTTTCCGAACGATTTGGGGCACCACCTTAAGAAGGCGTATGAGTCGTGGCGGTTGGAGCACTCGGGGCTTGATTTTAAAGATGAGATACATTCAATTTGCTTGATATGTGATTCTGTATATACAAAACATGTCTAAGAATTTGACTGCGCATATTTATAGATGGATAATGATAGATGCAATACTCAGAAATCTTGGTTGTTACCAAAGTTGTTTGTGAGGTCACATGGTGGTTGGTGATGCTTGAAATTGAACATGGTTTGCCATAGAAGGATGTGAGTTGGCTATGTCCAAAGCTGTTTGGGAAGTGTCGGTCCCTCATCACTGTGTACCCTGAACGGTTTCAGGAACTGGAAATGTCCATGGACAACCAGTTGGGGGTTCTCAGCTGGGCGGATTGCAGGAACTCTAATCTGAAACTGCCGTGATACGGGGATTGAACATGGTTTCAGCAACAAAAAATGCGACGTGAGGGTACCACCAAAAATTTGGATGTCGCCAACAAACATATATGATCATATAATTATGCAAAATTCATGGAATACACCAGTTGAATGATCCTGGTTGGCGATGTCATATTTCGGGAGCGAAAAAAGTAACTCCTCAAGCACTTCACGGCGAAGCACCGAAAGTATGTTGCTGGTTTATGGCTGGCGATTTCTAACGTTCTGAATCAGAAGTTCTGAAACTCTTGATGTTCATCAGTTTGGTGTGGGTGAAACTATTTGTCAACAATTGTATATGTGTGAAAGGATTTTCATTTTAAATGTGATACATGTGGATACATACTATATCGTACTATATTATATGTTGCAAACATGGACTGACATCTATGTAATATGAGTGATGTCTATGTTGGCTACATGTCTTTATGATTTCCGGGTGTTGTTGGATACAATTCCAGACTTGGATGAAAGAAACAACTAGTTGATGAAAATCATTGAGATTCGCTGAACAGTTTGGCCATTTGGGGAGATTCCCTTTCACATCTATCCAGATCATTCCGATGACATCCCCATACTCTTCCCCATTAAAACATTGAAGTCCCCAGGGGAGTATCCAAAAATAACTCCATTTTAGGTTGGTGAATTGTTATGATTTACCCAGGCATATCCATTATATATACATTGATGAACTCCATTGAGAACCCCTAACTATGTATCCGTTTCTTGATGAAATTCATTCAAGAATCCCCTAAGTTCATCTAAGTTCAATTGAGTGAGTCACTTGAATTCAGCCACATGATTGATGACATCCTCCGATTTCCCTGTTTGATGCTTTAAAATCCACAGCCACAGCTGAACTGCAGGTGGATGGGCGAAGATGCCCTCATCGGAGCGGTTCTGGCGGAAGATTCCGAGAGGCCCATGGGCCGGGCGAAAACCCCAGGGATGGGGGGCAGCAGCAAAAGAACGGTGTCAAAGCGTAGCGAACCGGATCATGTCATATCATTTTATAGTTGGGTAGATCATCATTTTTTATCTATAAATATGGTATATGTTCCATAGCTTATGTCGAATAGCCAGAGCGTAAATGGGAAAAACATGAGATTTAGTATGATTTAACCAACGAAGAATTGGATTGTTGGATCAAAAATTGAGATTGCATCGGCAGAAATGATTTTATTCATCACCATTTACCACTTGGGCTTTAACCGTCCACATTCAGACTTACAAAAATGTGGATGTATCCGAGGAAAATCCATGGATTTAACCAAGCAACCAGTGGGGAATGGCGATGGGTCATGTTTGGGCCCCGCCAAGTACCCACATGAAGTGATGATTCTTTTGGTAGCAAACCATAGCAAACCGTTATTTTTTTGGGGGTATCCAATATTGATCCGTACCCAATGATTGGAGCAACTCGCTATGATATGCGGGTAGGTCCACTGCTGTGCCCCTTTCTTCTGGCTGTAGCTCTCCTGAACATTCCGGAAACCGGATGTGATCCACTATGTAGCTTTTCTGTGACATGGTCCTTTAATCGACTCTTTTTCATGCAGGAGCATGTTGGAATTCTTACAAGGATCCTGGAAGGTAGCTATATAAGAACTCCATGATCTTCCCAATCATAGTTTTCAGAGATGTTTCACTCCGTTGCTATCCATTTATGAAGTATGAGTGGCGGTTGATACTCACCATTTTTTGTTGTAATGCTGTACTGGTGATCATCCTCATTTTGCAGAGAGTTTGTTCATTGTTGTGGGTGCAACATATTATGAGTTCGACCGAAAATATTGTACCACTAAATCCAATGGTCAATCGTCATTTCTCCTATTGGAGTTGCTATTTTGGGCGTGTACCCAATTTTCGGACAGGCCCAAAATATCAGATTATTGATTCTAAATCCCCATCAGAATCCTCATCAGATACATTCAATCACCATGAACTAGATAAACAACTCCTGTTAACTCCCAATTTTGGTGAAATAACCACTTCAAATCACTAAAGAAATCAATGTCTCCATGAAATCCCCATGTCATGTATTTCTTGCATCTCCTAAATGGCGCTTGGTGCTGATCATCCGGGTCCCTGCACATGAGGGCGATGAGCCTTCTTCGCACTGCAGATGTCAACGTGCGTGACAAGGTTGGGGCGAGACTTGACCATTGATTTAATTCATTGGATTGGTTTTGGATTGGTTTAAGGGAAAATCTACAGGAAACAATGGTTTTTAGCATAAAATATAGGGGGTTCCTGTAAATATTCCCTTAAACCAATCCAATGACTAATAGACCAAAAATTACCAAAACACCATGGAAAAGCAGTTGATGACTGATGAGTTATATAACCAGAAAAAAGGAAACACCACGGAAAGAGTTGATTTGACAATCATTTATAGGTTAACCATGGTTAACCTATGTTAGCCTTCATTTGTACCATCCTGTAATTAAACATGGCAGTTTGGGAAAACCCCTGCGAATGGACATATATCTTTTGGAAACTCATTTGTAAAGGAATTGCCTCTTTGATTACAAGAGGATACCAGTATAGGTTAAAACACCATAGAAAAAATATGGAAATTCTAAAATACAGATTAGACATGATGGTTGGTTGATTAGCCTACCCCAACAAGCCAACCATTTCAAAGGTGAAGGAGAGTCAGACCAAACACCGTCCCAATACTGTAAACCCAATTTAGCCCAAATTTGAGAGGAGTGTTTACTTCATTAGTTGATAATCAAACTATTTCAATATAGTCTGTGGATGTCTTTGGATGTCTTCCATCTTGGGACCTTGGGATCAAATATAAATACTCAAGAAGACTGCTGCAGACAACGCCATCGTTTGTTGGCTGCTTTTGGATTCTGCTGATGAGGTCCAGTGTGCTAACGCTTGAAGAGATAATCATAGATAATCCCATTTTGGCTTCAACACTCGTTACAGTTCAAGTTTCCCACCTTAATTAGCCAGATAGGGAGACCTGCACTTGGGGGGAAGAACAGCGGTCTTCTGTATTTTGCAATGAATCCGTTGAATCAGTATGTTCCGTGTATATATGTTCCATGTAAAAATCATCATATGTCGATGGTTCAATCTAATTTACAATCCCCCGGCCAGTCTTAGACCCCAACTTATCACCCAATTTAGAGCAAAGTAGGCAGTCTTCCAACCTATCAACCTCGTATTTTCAAAGGTATTTTACTTTGGGGGATTGTGTCCCTGCTTTTGAAGCTTACATCCCAAGCCGAATCACGGCGCGGTGGAACGCCTCGTCAGGAAGGTTGCACAGCCCTGCATCGGGCCTCTGCGTTGCCAGGTCGTGACATGGCATGGCATGCCGTGTTTTACGGGGCAAACATAGGGGCAGAAGCACAAACAACATGAGCAAGCACACATGTGAATTGATGGGGGATTTGCTGGGAATATCATGAGCATATCTCTGGAATAATGATGAATGAATGGGATATAATTCTGAAGAAGCTGAATTGGGAAATTAGACACTTGAGCAGTGGCTGGTGACCCTATCGATGATTTCAGGGGGTAACAAACTAGCTGGATACTACCTGGTGTATTGGGTTTTTTTTATCGCAATCCATTGTGGGAATCCCTAGCAACTAACTATCATAATGGAATGACAAAGGGTGTTTGGACACTGTGTGGATTCTACAGTCACACATGGTAGATGGAGACACCTGGCCAATCATTGGCCAGTCATCAATCTGGCTTACAAAAGTCAAGTCAAAGTGGAAATCCAAATTTGCAGTTTTCCCTATAGCTCTATATACATATACCGTATATAATATGTATATATATATACATATATTATATGGGGATTCTCCCAATGCCTGGTGAACGCTGATGAATCATGGTGATGAAAATGATTGGTTGGTGAGTTTGCGACGTTCCATCCCTGCAGGACACGCCCGGAAATGCAACGTCGCAATGTCTGTACCTAGCCCACCAGTTCCAGGTAGAAAAAGAAAAGCAGAAAAATCCCAGCAGACTCATCTTGATGGGATGGTCCTTACCCCACCAACCTGATGGATTTAATCAATCCTTCCCAAAATCCGGTTGGTGGGTTCCAGTTTCAAGTATGTGTTATTTTCATGTATGTTCAATCATATTTGGGATGATATTCTCGGGGGTTGGCTCAACAACCAACTTGTTAACAATTGCTGGTTAAATCCCCTTATACTATATTACAATTTATTATACTACTATTACGTCTATACAATATATATATATATACAATTATATACATACATATCCCAATATTTGTCGGTTGTACTGTTATACTCATACATCCATTATAATGGTTGCAATATTGCTTGAAGCCAAACAGATCCCGTTGGTGGGAAAGATCATTCACTGCAGGTCTGGCACGTTTGCGACGTGCCTTGTTGCTTGGTGATGGTGGAAGCCCATGGCAACGTGGGTAAGACTTGTTGGACCGTATATCTGCTTTGTACATCTTACCTATATAGTATAATAACCCCCCCCAAAAAAAAGGAAAAGTATTTGATCACTGTGATGAAGTAGCATTTGACCGGTCTATCTTCTTAAGGCTTGGAATATGTCCACATATACATGATACGCACATGTGTATCTCTGTGTAAATCGACTGACATCTGTACGTACGATGATCTACCTATTTTGTATGTGTGTATGTACATGCACATACATACAACCCATCTATAATCCATGTATAGCTGGGGATATTCCATGAACTGGGATGTAATTTGGTGATGACCTGCTAGCAAACTGGCATGTACCTCCAAGCGTTGGGACATGTGTTGGTCTCTCTGGAAAGGAACCCACCGTGACAGTGTTTCAAAAGCGTGAATTGATACACCTGAGTTCCACATGTTTTGTTTTTTTTTTTAACATGTTTTCTGCCGCGTTGGAAAGCGATTCTGGCAGAAACGGCATTCCTGGCTCTTTTTCATATTCCAGCTGTTCCTCTTCAAGAACAAATCGCTACGGGAGTCTTTACAGTTCGGGTGCACATCACGTTCGTGTCTCCATTCCGTGCTCTGGACGTTGCTGAGCGCAATCTTCATATGTATAGTGTGGTGACACAAAACATGGAGCGCAAAATCGAGCGCCTGGAGCGCGCCCTGCAGACAATCATCCCACGGCACGACGCTTCCTGGTCCAATTGGAATGCACCTGAGACCGAAGTGGAGCCGACACCAGCAGCCAAGCCGACCCCGGAAGCCGTGATCCCAGATGCAGCCGATGCTCCAGCCGCAGGCCCTGCTGCCGACCAGTCGATTTCTGACCCCGCTGATGATGCATCCTAACAACCGGGCTCACATCAAACAGTCAAATCACAGCCAAATATATCATATGCAATTTCAAGTGCCAAAGAACAGGTATCTCTTCCATGGCAGTTTCTCAGGCCCCAAAGAAGAACTCGGATTTCGGGGCCCACAATTACCATCCATCGGACCCGGCGTGCTGGGCTTGTCACTGTCATCAAACTAATCACTTTGGGGATTGAACAGCAAGAGTATCATTTCAAGTTCAAATCAAATGTTGAGTTTTGTCCTGTAATTCATGGTGTTTAATTGGGAATCATGATGTTCATTGGATTAATCATTTGCGGGTCTCCATAGTTTCCATATATGTTTCCATATATATATATAATTATATATGTATATATATATATATATTCCCAATAGTTCCTGATGGTCTCACGCAATCCTTTCCCATTTGCCACCCCAAGTGACGTCCAAACGTTGCTCCTTCAGGTTGGAGAAGGGCGGCGCACGCCTGGCTTCAATGAGGTGGGGGGGGAAGGGGGGGGGGTCTGGGGGGGGTCTGGGGACTCTTTGGGGAAAAGATTATGCTTGAGTAGGGGATGAAACCATCATTGGATTGGTTAAAGGGAACATTTTAACCGGAAACCATGGATTTTCCCATGAAATAGGATGGGGTTTCCTGTAAATTGTCCCATTAACCAATCCATGGAAACCACATATTTGGGGACCAATGGGCTGTGTTTAGTATGCGCAAGAGATATTGGCACCTCACCGTACACATTGCATCCCCCCAAGGACCTGCGAGGTGAACTCGTAGAAAATGGTGGATACAGCCAGCCATCTATCATGCAGGGGTAGATTGCACTTCTAGACGCATCCCTATGAATCTGATGAATTCCCTATGAATCTATGAATCCGATGATACCTTGCTGATCCAATCATAGGTGAGCCACATGATATTTCAAGAGCCCTCCCATGGTGAGACCCAACAGGAATCGATGTAGGGCCGAAGTATGTCGAAGTATATTCTTGATTCGAATGATCCGGATGCACCAAAAGAATATTGTATCATATAGTTGTGGGTCAAAAGCCTGGTACCTAGTGAACCCCAAAAATAGCTGGGATTTATGGATGTTCATCCCATTAAATTGATAATAATGTAGGTATTGATTCATCCCCATATTGTATCAGACAAATCTTATGAATCCCATACCCCTAATCTTGTTCATACCCTCTGGTAATCCAACATGGCTTGCTGAAAAATCCACCATTTCTAGGGGATTTTCCCAGCAAACTAAACATCCATGTGGGATTTTCAATTGCCACCTTTGATTACCAGAGGGTACTCCCAAATTTCGAAGTCCTGGTGGAATCAATTAGATCTCTTCGTGAATCAGCCCAGCGCTGATCTCTCAGGGATCTCCACATGCGCACGCCCTTGCATCATGCGGCGCTGGCTCCTGGCCGGCAATGATTGGGCCGGGCCGCAAAGGTGGCGTACCACCATCGAAACACGAATGAATATGAAATCCACATGTTTGTTGGTTCAATCACCATGAAATATCCATGAAATCAACATGTTTGCTGGTTGAATTACGAGTAAATATCGATGAAATCCACTCGTTTCTTGGTTCAATCACCATGAAATATCCTTTAAATCATTACTTTGTCAGTTGCTTCATGTCTTTGAGTCATCCGTCGGTCTCCATGCGCCATCGAGAAACTGCCAGGCTGGATGCCTGGAAGCATGTCAGCAGCTCTTGGATGTTGGGGAGCTTAGATGGTTTTCAATGGCAGGAAGGGATGGTTATAGATAGATATTTATGACATATAGGGGGAATATATATATATATATATACATGGTTTTATACAAACTATGACAGCTGCAGTTATGGCCCGGAAATACCAGTTATAAGTCAGTGAAGTAACCCATAAAAAGGAAATTAGAATCCCATGTACAACCATATCAAATCATTTGTAATTGGTAAAAAACCTTAACTGTAGTTCTATAGTTGGGGGATCTGGTGAATTTGTGGGAAGAAATGGGAAAAGCAAAGGGGATAAAAAGCATGTATAACGAACATGTCTACGTTGTTTTGTTTAAGCCAACAACCAGCTTTTGGTCTTGTGCAAGCCGCACTTTGAGATTCATGTAGGGTTAAGACCAATGAAACATCCTGTATGTGATTGCATGTGGTGCCGCATGAAGATACAGACCGGCAGCCCGCTTGAACAAACCCTCACCGAACTGTTCACCCATTTCTTGTGGACAAAGATTATTTAAGATATTGTTGGTTCCGTATCCCCTCATCTTATCCACATTACCCCTTGGCAATGGTAGTTTAACATAGCCATGGAGAATCACCATTTTTTAAACAATAAATCATCGAACGAAATTGGCCATGGTTTGCATAGCAAACTGTAACAAGTGAGCGGAGGGTATATCCACCATCTTTGGTGGTTAAGTCTTCATTAATCACCATACATTCCCATTATATATATATATAATTGCGGATTGTTTTTGTTATGATCCCATCATTTACCAGAATTACACCATAAATAAACCATGATCATCCCATAACACACCTCTATTGAGGATGGTCTACGGCATTGGGTTTACCATATGTTCATCCTATATCTATCCTGTAGTTGGTTAATATTCCATTACTAGTTCTTTTTTATATCCTAGTTGTATATCCTATATGGCATTGGACCACATGATATCCCCATCATCTCCCTAGTCAGTGAAACTCCAAGGCTGCCAGCTTTCACGACGCTGACCGGCCGCTGGGATGTGGTTGCGAAGTGAAAGTGAGGTG
Organism: Symbiodinium sp. clade C Y103; assembly: GCA_003297045.1. Lineage (NCBI taxonomy): Eukaryota > Dinophyceae > Suessiales > Symbiodiniaceae > Cladocopium > Cladocopium sp. clade C. The sequence continues at coordinate 185,159 of BGPT01001527.1, forward strand.
ATGTGGTCACTGAAGACATGGAACAAAAATGAAAAAAACTATGTTTAATGGGAATATGTTGAGAATATAGTATCATGAAAATACATGGGGAATAATCATACAGAATACGTTTTGTTTACTGGGAATATTTTTTGGACATATCATGGGAATATGTTTTTGAATATCTTGGGAGTACAATATCACAGGAATATATATTCTATAATATTCTATATACATTATATATATTATATTATATATATATATATACAGAGTGTGGTTCGGAAGTTGACGCTCAAGGGTCCTGACGACTACTTGCAAGAACTAAAATCAGAGTTCTACTGAGGTTTTTTTATGACCACAACTTTACTGTTTTGGTTTAATTGTTTTTTTGTTGCTTTAATATGTTTGCATTCCATGTTTTGCTGGTTGAAACCACGTTGTTGTTGCTAGACAAACACGAAAGAACCCCTTGTCAAAAGTATTATTTTTGTCCCTGGGATGTTCAATTATTACAAGACGACAGGGTTTTGGAAACCCAACAGCTAGGTTTTGAAAAAAAACAAACTCCCTAAATTGAAAAACATTGAAAGTCCTTGGCTGACATCAAGTCATTACGTGAGATCGACCAGTTTACCCAATCAAAACTTTCTGAACATTTACCCTCTGGTAAACTAACATAGCTATGGAAAATCACCATTTTTGATGAGAAAATCAACTATAAATGGCAATTTGCAATTGCTATGTTAAATTACCAGAGGGTATCATCGCATTTATTAAGTTTGGATGATTTACCCTTGCCCATTTCTAGGGTATTTCCCAGCAAACAATGATATCGACTACCGGAAGAGTTGTTTTTCCTGGCGATTCTCAGGGTGGTAGTTGGGGGTTGCATCCCAGTGGGAAAGAACTTTAAAATTACCATACAAGGTGGGACCTCCACTTATGTTTGTTGGAAATGTAGTGCAGGATCATTGATACGAATGAAGCTGATGTGACTTGGATCGATGGCGAAGGATGTCCAGGCTGTCAGAGACCGGGACCTTGCCACCTTGCAGAGGAAGATGTCTGAAGCCACCCAACAGATGGTGACGTGGCGCATGACCCCACGGCTGAGGGGACCAAGTTCGACAGAACCCAGTACTCGGTACTGATCTGCATCGACGAGCTGGCCTACTATGAGACCTTCGCTCCCTTCCAAGTCATGCGGGATGAACTAAAGAGCGCCAGCTTTGCCCTTTTGTGCAAGCATAAGACATCTCTGGTTATAAACGCTATAAACCCCCCATGAACTGTACTTACAATTGTCGGAAACCCTAACTAGTGGAGTTATGTTTGCCAACTTAGCCAGACCCACCTTGTAGAAAAACATGAAAAACAAGATTAGTGGAATATCATATCCCCGGGTCCCCAGTGATTCACCTGCAGTAGAAACCACCACTTAAGATTCCCCGATCCCGCACTGAAATTAGTGGATATCTCTCTCTTTCTCTCTCTCTCTCTCTCTCTTACATTCATTGGATTGGTTTATGGGAATGTTTACAGGAAAACCTTATATTTGATGGTAAAAACCATGGTTTCCTGCAGATTTTCCCTTCAACCAATCCAGTGATACATCATTCTGAAATATTCTGAATCTGAATTGAATTGTTGTTAAATCCCAGTGTTGATGTTTAAATCTCCGTCTTGATCGCTTCAAAACCATGATGTGTATGTGTGTGTGTGTGTCTGAAAATTGGGCATTGCACGATATACTCTGAACATGTATTTCACTATGGAACATGCAAATCAATCATGGAATTTACGGATACATTATTTTCAGACAATTCCATAGATGTCATGGTCAAAAGTTGGGTCGAAGGTTACCCACGTTGGGGTATTCCCCACATATATTTCCAGATTGTGGGTTGAGTTCTATCCCCATTTATGGTATATCACCATTAAACCCCCATGAAACCATCATCAACTATGGTTAAACCTGAAGTTTTCTTAGTTCAATTCCCAAGTTTATCACCATCAAATCCCATGAAAAATCCCATTAAACCCGCCATTTCTGGGTCTTGGAAGTTCCCTTGGTGATTCACTTCGTTGGGCTTCCCCTAAGGCGTGCCCTGCATGGCCGGACGGTGGCGAGCCGAGCCAACGGGGTGGACTTGTTGGGACATCCGTTGGAGCAGCTTCAATGGATTTCCATGGGAAAAATGGAAAACCATGGGGAAAACCAACAAAAACCATGGGAAAATGGTGGTTTCATAGAATTTAACCGAGAAAAATGGAGATTTGATGGTGATTTGTATGGGACTTTTATGGTGATGAATGGTGATTTATCCAAAGAGGGTGGATGTCATGGGATTTCATTGGATTTTGTTATTTTGGATTAAGCATATTTAGTCAACAGATTTCGGGATATACTGGAGATATCACGAAACATAGCGGAGTATAATGGGATATAGTGGATATTTAGTTTCAATAGATCAATAAACCATTGTTGTTTGGCCATTGAAAGTGAAATTATCATTGGGATTTGTTTTTGGATGATTGATGATTAGCTGCTCAATCAAACTTGATAAATGATGATCAGTTTGTGAATAGCTATTGAGTGGGAATTTAACAATCATTTACAAGAGTTCAGCGTGTCTTTAACCATCAACAATATGGGTGCATTGCAGTATTGACAAATGATATCTAGTTGTTTAGCCATCGAGAATAGCGGTTTATGCGGATATGATAGGAATTTAATTGATTTCTTTTGCCATAAGTCTCAAAAAGCCCCTATTGATTACTTATTGTGTCATGTTACTATCATCCAAACGGTTTAAGTACCCCCAACATACCCCAACATGCTGGTGATATACCGCACTTGATATAATTAGCAAATGATGGTTGGTTGATCTTCTTTCGTTCTTGAGGCCTATAGTATCTTTTCATCTTGGGGATAATCATGGGATGGAGAATTCCTGTTAGCAAACCATTTTGGGGATGTGTCAAAAGATTTATGCCACTGCTCACCCCTAAATTGTTAGCCACCTCTCTGCTACCAAGCCCCAGAAATGACAATGAAGCCTGGGAGAAACATTAATGGATGACCCAACGGATAGCTTGGGGGTATATTTCAACGTAATCGCTAACAGTGTAGATATTAGATATGTCTTGTTGCGGGGGGGCTTCTCATCTGAAGCTTTCCCATGGTTCGAGTATGATGGAGATATGCAAAGTACTTGGGCTATTTTAGTGTCATTTTTGTCGGTATAGCAATATACCGCGAATGATTTAGGTTTCATGGTTTGTTATTCTTTACTTTACTATCATTCTTGCTGAGACATATGCACTTCTTTTTCAGGTACAACCTATCCAGTATTCATGTTTTCACGTGTTCCTTTGTCAAATCTATATTTTTGCTGATAAAATCCGTTCGGCTACCCATCATATTTCACCAGTTCAATCCTCATTTTTGGGTGGTATAGCGCTGGTTAAAAAAACAACACCAATTTTGTACGGCAAGAACCACCAAATTTTGGATAGTAAAAAGCAACTTTTGATGGCAAAAAAATGACTCGTCTTGATAGTACAGCCCCCCGTAGTTTGAGAATGAAAACACAAGAGTGGACATATGGCTATGGCTCAAAATTATTAACCCTATAATTGGTTGGTTGATGTTAATTTACCATTAAAAATATTAAACATTACCATTTTTGGCACCATAATTTTGAGCCATAGCCATATCAATCAAACAAATTGGGTGATGAGAAAAACCAAAATGATGCTAACAACTGAATAGACATGCGCTCTTGTCCCTGATCTCCCTGGAAAAATCCCTCCCATCCCACCAAAAAAAGGCTCTGCATCTGGCGGCGGAATATGGCCGTGCGGAGGTGTGAAGATGTTTTGGATGGATTTTTGGGTCTGAAAACTGGGGGATTTAGCCTCCCAAATGGCAGTTTTCATAGGGATATTGATGAATTATCTAATATGAATCTTGGGGGATAGCGTATTTTCAGACTTAAACCTGTTTATATCATGATTTACCCTGCAGTTGGTTTTTCGCTCGGAAAATGATCTACAATCATGGTGGGTTTTCCACATCTATGTTTGTTTACAGGAGGATCACTATTAATGGGACCACATTGAGATTTAGCTTAATGATCTACCCTCCAGTTCCTGGTTAGCCTCCATTGTTTTCATGATGGACCGTCGAAATTGCCAATTTTCAGTGGAAACCAGTCACCAGAACCGCCAACTCATGGCAGGTTCTATGTGAATTTACTGGAGTGTAATGATATGATGGTGGCTTTGAAGATGTTCTGATGGGTATTCCTTTCCTTTCGGACGGGCGGTTCCCAGGGTCTAAGTTGGAGGGATGGTAATGGTGTTGTTGATCTATTTGTAATTTGTAACCCTTCAAATGTTTTGTATTGTCTAGCTATCGGTAACCCTTCAGTTGTTTTTCAGACGTTCCTTGGCTTTTAAATACAAGGAATGTTGGTTCACATATACAATTTAATTAGGATTAATTAGGGATATAACCTGTTGATAGAAATAATCGAAGGAAGTTTAGAAGCTAAACCTTCCGACAATATGGACAGATAGAAAAGCACTGCCATGAAAGAGGTCAGCAGATGAAGACAGTCAGAAGATGGANAAGCTAAACCTTCCGACAATATGGACAGATAGAAAAGCACTGCCATGAAAGAGGTCAGCAGATGAAGACAGTCAGAAGATGGAGAGAGTCAGAAGATGATAAAGTCAGAAGAGAGAAGATACAGGTGCGCGAAAAGGTAGGGAAGTCGCGAAACACTGTGTTTTTCCAATGTTTTGTGGCTCCGGAGGGGCGAAAAGTAGGCTCGCTAAAGCGGCGGGTGCGGAGACATGTCGGTAGATGAGAAATGAAAAATTGCATGCCGTTGTGGCGCGAAGCACATTTGGAAGTCAAAACTGGTAAAAACTAGTGGTCTCGGACCACTTTTGCAAGTTAAGATGTGGGAACAGTGCACGGCGTTGCGGCGCGAAGCACATTTGGAAGTAAAAAGCGTTAAAAATTGTGGGGTTGGGAGCACTTTTGGAAGTTGAGATGTAAAAAAGTGCACGGTGTTGTGGCGCGAAGCACATTTGGAAGTCAAAAGTGGCAAAACACAGCATTCTCGGAGCACTTTTGGAAGTTGAGATGTCGAAAAAGTGCACGTGAAGCACATTTGGAAGTAAAAAGTGTTAAAAACTGTTGGGTTCGGAGCACTTTTGGAAGTTGAGATGTGGAAAAAGTGGACGGCGTTGTGGCGCGAAGCACATTTGGAAGTCAAAAGTGACAAGACACACAATTCTTGGAGCATTTTGGGAAGTGGAGATGTCGAAAAAGTGCACGGCGCTGTGGCGTGAAGCACATTTGGAAGTGAAAAGTGTTAAAAACTGTCAGCCTCGGAGCACTTTTGGAAGTTGAGATGTCGAAAAAGTGCACAGCGCTGTGGCGCGAAGCACATTTGGAAGTCAAAAGTGGCAAAGCACAGCATTCTCGGAGCATTTTTTGACGATTCGATGATGCTTCGACGTCGAAAAAGTGCACGCCATTGTGGCGCGAAGCACATTTGAAAGTCAAAAGTGTTAAAAACTGAGGGTTTCGGGCCAATTTTTGAAGTTTGGATGTGACTAAACAACAACAACAACAACAACAACAACAACAACAACAACAACAACAACAACAACAACAACAACAACAACAACAACAACAACAACAACAACAA
>BGPT01001527.1:190871-201435 GCA_003297045.1 Symbiodinium sp. clade C Y103
ACAACAACAACAACAACAACAACAACAACAACAACAACAACAACAACAACAACAACAACAACAACAACAACAACAACAACAACAACATTAACATTAACAACAACAACAACAACAACAACAACAACAACAACAACAACATTAACATTAACAACAACAACAACATTAACATTAACAACAACAACAACAACAACAACAACAACAACAACAACAACAACATTAACATTAACAACAACAACAACAACAACAACAACAATAACAATTTTAACGACATGACAACTACAACTACAACTACAGCTACAACTACAACCACAACGTCAACTACAACTACAACTACATGACAAGTACAACTACATCTACATGACAACTACAAGTAGAACAACTACAACTACAACAACAACTACTACTACTACAACAGCTACAACTTCAACCACAACTTCAGCTCCATGACAACTACAACTACAACAGCTACAACAACTACAACCAGAACGACCACTACCATCACAACTACAACAGCTACAACTACAACTTCAATTCCATGACAACTACACCTACAACAACTACAGCAACTACAGCAACTACAACACTTACAACAACTACAACTACTACAACTACAACTACAACTACTACAACTACAACTACAACCACACTAACCACTACAACTACACTACACTGCACGGCACTACAAATACAACTACTACTACATTACTACTACAACTACAACCACAACTGCATCTACAACTACAACCACAACTACAACTACACTGCATTACAACTACACTGCGCTGCCTCCAACCACTTGTCGGTCCATCAGTGTGATCGCTCTGCCATGCACAAGTCACAGCAACGAACCTCTCTTATAAGTTTCCTATTTTTGAAACTTCCGCCACCGCCTTGTGCGGTACTACTGGTACCTCATACTGTAGGTCCCCAGCGAACAAGAGTGAACAGGCAGGCAGTATGGGTTACTGGCTACTGACCCAATTTGGTTAATGTTACTAAATATCCCACTTGTGGTGGGAATTCGCCTTTTTTTCACGTCGGATCCAGTGGTTTGAAGAAGCGTTCTACAAACGACCCAACTGCTCCCTTAATTATGTATCCCATTGTATCCCACAGACAGCCGGATGCTGCACAACGTCTACCAGAACAATGGGCGGATCGATGTCACATACCATATACATACTCTGTGGTCATCGTGCAAGACAATTGTTCCCAGGAATGCAAGAACCGGAAACTGAGTAGCGTGGATGATAAGGCTCAAGGTGCTTGGAGTGGTCAACAAGAACCAATTTGGCGTACCAGGGCCACAGGGCCACACGCACGGACCACTGGATGCAACTGGTCGCCATGCGATCATTTTGGTGCTCTTTGAATTCTTTCGACACCTGAGCAGTTGGTCAACATCTTCGACGTGCTCGCTCTCCTACAAGTGTCCTTCGCACAAGCAAACAGAGGATACGATATGATACGATTTCAAAAGATGCAACCACACTGTAGTGATTGAAGTCAAGACAGCGAAGGACGGCCAGCGGCGGACACGCTCAGAGCCGCCGTTGAGGAACCGTGGCCTGGTCTTCACGGACCACGTGGGCCGGAAGATGGCCGGTTCTGAGGTGGCCCCCGTGGCTGGGTTTCTTGGGTTGGGGAAGAAAGTTCGTAACTTCCCCATATTTGCCTACAAATCTTCATCTCTGGTCACATTTGCGAGAAATCTTGCTGTATATTCCAGGAAATGATATCCTTACTTGGGAGTGCAGTTCCAGTCATAAATTGTCTTGTAACAAATACTTCTGGAGCTACATCCCAACCTATTTGGATTGAAATCCCATGGTAAACCCAAACTGATCTCCCTACCTCCACCTCCAAGTCCCACTTTTTGCTGGTCAACTCCCTGGTCTTTTGACCGGTTTTTGATCTGAGTCAGGTCTGCAGATGTTTGTTGGACCACCCAAAGTTCACGGTGGTGGACGTCCTCCCCTCGACATGGATGCGAGCCGGAGGGAGAGTAAGTACAGTGTTTTTTTTCATGTCGCGAGACGAGGGGCGCCCTCTTCTCAAGATATCTCAGTGATGTTTGTAATTAGTTGTGACATCATGCTGTACCTTATGTGCTATACTTGTTTGGGGGTGGGGAAAGGAGATTTTCAGCCATGTTTGGTGGGATATGTATGCTGATGTCATGTTGTGTGTGATAAAATCATACCCGTTGAGCCGTGTGTTTTGAGCCCAAAGAACCAGCCGTCGATCCCAACTGATTTATAGAGTACAATCAACATGATCGACAGATTTCCATGCCCTATTCAGGCGAGCAAAAACTTGGGGATGTTTGGAGATGTTCCAAACCATGGGAGGTCAGTAGATATCAAAGATTGGCTGGTGGTTTCAGGCCATGTTCCTTTGTTTTTCACCTGGGATGAGGCTTCTTTTCGGAGATTCAACGCATCTATAGCAAGTCGCCATCGTTGGTAGGTAAATAACCACCATTAGTGGGCCATGTCCATAGCTACACTGTTACTAGATTACCAGAGGGTATGAATGGACATACATGGATCGAGTGGAAACAAGTCACCAAACTGCGAGTTGACTTGCTGCTTTGGCGACGCGGCTACCATGATGATCCTCCGGTGATTGAACATGTATGGGTCAAAATTAAAGACCTGGGGGACCACAGATCTAAGTCTATGTTTAGTATTAACCATCCAATTATTGGGGTACCTAATTTTGACCCATACCCATGTGATCCTGTAGTGACCCGGCCACTTTTTAGGAAGACAAAACACCTATGGTTTTGCAGCACGTCGCATGGACCGGCTGGACCTGGCTCAAGCACGGAGAGGTTCGGTGCGGAATCTCCGATGTTTTCCGTGTCGCAATGAATCGCAGCCTGCGAAATTGTGTATCCACATGATATGAGGTGTGGCTGGAGTGGCTGCCGTGGCTGGTGATGACTTGCCAATATATGTTGTTGTTTTGTACATGGTTGGGCAGCTTGCGGATAATATGCACCGTATGCGTTGAACGTCAAAGTTCATTGTAAATGACTTAGGATGACGTGAAGTTTTTTTTGGACATGTAGTGCATGCTCATTTCCATTCAACATCCCGATCCAAGTCTACCTTGCCTGCTGTGCTCCCCCAGCGTTCCACCGGCCAGGAGCCATGCGGTGGCGAGCCAGGCCTGGATTGTCATCAGCTGAGAAATCCCACCATGGTAGACTTTTCCAGCCATGGTTGGAGGATATACCCTGTGGTTATTTAACATAGCCATGGAAAATGGCCAATTTTGGATGATTGTCCCATTAAAACCTCCATTTAGTAATGGGATTTTCCATGGCTATGTTAAATAATCAGAGGGTACTTATTGTAGCTGACAAGTATGAGACATCTGTTAATTTTCTGTGATTTTTTTTCGGATGTCGCCCTGATATTTTTTAAGACGCACTTTTCGCTGTTGCGAAAGATGGCGAAACGAAGGGGAGAGAAAAAACAAAAAAATTGGACGTGTGTTGCTATCTTTGAGGTGAGAGTATTGGGAATCCAACCACTGGGATTTGGGTACCTCTGGAATCTGGCTACTGTGCTACTATCTGGATTCTGGAACCTTAAGCACCCAGAACTGCTGATTGCAAAGGCAGAATGGCTACGTTAACATATGTTTAGGATTTTTTAGGGGGAACCGCGCGTTAAAGATATATGGATGACTTCACTTCCGCAAAATCAAGAAATATGATAGCCAACTGAAAAAAATAAATGCGGTTGGTGAACGGTGAGCCGTGGTTTTACTCAAACCCTTATCCTCTGGTAATTTGTTATGTACTGTAGCGAACTGGAACATTACCATTTTAAAACTAAATGATGGGACATGATAATAAATCATCTACGAACAGGCCATTTTCCATAGCTATGTTAAGTCATAATCAAAGGGTAGATGTAACTTGTCATATCTCTTTTTGGAACTCCCTCAGTTAAAGATACTCTGAAAGAAGCAACATGTTCATGGCGTATGTCTGTATGCAGCGAACTTCACAACTTATACACAGGAGGTTTTAACCCCCAATTGTAGATGATATAGTTGATACTTTGCAAACGTGACTATCTTGACAGATTATGATACACCTATTTTGCGTACTTTGTGGTTGTGTCCACGTTTTGTAGTGAGTTCTGTCCATAGATTGTTACGGCATGCGAAGCATCGCCATGTGTTCAACTCAGAAAATCCTTTGCCATCTATGAATGGGCCCTTACGGATGTGGTTCAACATTAGTGACACAAAAAATCGATGGTTCATGCCAAAAAAACAGTCTAATCATGAAGGTCTTTTGGTACCTGAATCTTTGAACCATGTTGAACCATTTTGAACCATGTTTCAACATCTTCAATGTTCAACCACAGCCATGTGGTACCCTCCTGTAGTTAAACATGACTTCTGGAAAGTCCCTCATTTAGTTCGATATTTTTTCGAGCTGGCAACCTGCATGGTTAGTGCAGGGATTTCCCAGCCATGTTTGACGACACCAGTGGAGTATTTACCATTAGAATCCCATTAGATATCCCCATTTTTGTTGGTTAAACTTCTATTTATCACCACTAAATTCCTCTGAGCTGAGTCCCAAAAAATTCCATAAAATCCCACGAAATTCCAGAAAATCACCATAAAATTCCAAGTAGATCCTACAAACCTCCATTATTTTTGAACCAAGTCCTGCCCCTGAAGCCCTGGCAATCCGCTGGCAGGTGTGTTTTTGGCCTGGCTTTTGCACTGCTGGTTGAGGGATGGGAGGTGCAGCGATCTTTTCTCAGGGTCTGAAGATTTAGGAATAAATCATAGGAATATATGGGATATATGGATTTTTTGGGAATATCTTAATATCTTTTAATATCTATATCATTCTATATCATTCTGTATCATCTATTATATGATATGGGATCATCGGCATTGGACATTCGAACTTACAGGCATTTCATTAGATGATCATGGAGTATTGATAGTGTCATGGAGTATTGATAGTGTATTCTCAGAAATATGAATGATAATGGAACTATTTCATAGGAATATCATAGTGTAGTACCCCCCAGAACGATAGAACAGTGTTTCCAGGATGGTAGCTCGATGATGTTTCCCACGCTATTTTCCAGGTTTCCAGCCTGTTCTATCTTTTTTGGGGATGCGATACTTGTATTTCATGGTGATAGTTGGGGAAGATCTTGGAAAATATCTGGGATAGATATGGGATGAATATGGGATAAACCATGATAAAACCAAGAATAATGGATGTAATGAGGATGTAATAATGGGAATCCCTAGGGTAAGCTAACATGGACGTGGAAAACTAATGTTTCCTAAGCAACATGATCTGCCAATGGTGGGTCTTCCACATCTATGTTGGTTTACAGGAGTATAGCTCAAAGCGATTGGAATTAAACCTTTTGTTCCTATTCAAGTATTCCCCAAAGATTTCCCAGATTTTCCCTCCGGAATATCCAGTCCCATGTATTTAATGTGTTTACTGTATTTAAGGTATTTGATGTATTTATAAGTATTTAAAACAATATAGTGATACATAATGGAAGACAATGTAATACCAAATGCTATGTACGCAATCTTTGACGTCTGGCCAAGACCATGAGGACGACTACAGGTCGAGATGGGTTAACCTCCCTGGCAGACCAAGTCACATCAATGGTGGTATAGAAATGGAGGTTATAAAATGGGAAACACCCATAAATTCAAGGGAATTATGACATGTTTTATGTATAATTGAAGCTTATGAAGTTTGTTGTATATTTTTGAATATGTTTGACATGTCTAAAGTAGTTGGAGAACTATGACATCTGTTTCTCAGATAAGGTTTGCACCAGCCGATGAAATGGGCATGGGTGGCTAGCATAGCAAGTTCTCCAGCCAAGATACTTTACGATCCCAAGTTAGTAAGTGAGTAAGAACCAAATTGGACCCAGTTCTACTTGGAATATAATTATACGTGGATTAAAAAAATAGATTATAGGGATTCCTGCGACCTGCGCGAATCGTTCAGCTTCTTTGCTCAAAAACACGTCATCTCGTGGCTCTGATCAAATTCAACTTGGCGATGATGCTTCAGTCAAGTTCGGGGCTGGTGCTGGTGGAACATTGGGGAACAAGTAGATGGGTACTGTACACACAGATTGGGTGGGTAGTCGGATCATGGTTGCAGAAGGAGGAATCTGTAGTGCTGAGCCAAAAAATAAGCAGGTGTTTTTTGCCGGGTATCCAGCATAAGCCGATTCGCAATGATCGAGGTTGGCAAAGTGGTGGCATTTAGCCTGAACGGAAAATGGCTCGGAGTAGATTCTCCTTACCAACCATGGGCAATAGTACGATAGAATCATGGTTAATAAATGTTAATAAGCCCTTAATTAACTCTTGCGATTTGGGGCGCCACCTTTGGTTGAATCTCCATGATTGGAAAACTTGAACTGTGGATATTGGGTGTTTGAAGCAGCAACCATCAATCGAGTCTCTGTTGACTCTTACAGTAGTTGAAGGGATGGGGGTCGTGTGCTGTTTAGTGGGTAGTGGGTAGTTAGTTCTGAGCCTTTCATTCTAGTTGGCAAATCTTTACAAGTCTTTAGCAACTGGGCAGAACCACCTTTATCTGGGATATATTGAAGACATGCCCCAGCCATCCCCAGCTACTAAACATCATCCACGTATATTGTCCGAACCATTGACCAGGCTGAAGTATTCACCAGAATTGAAGGGTCAAAAAAGTCGGTCAATTAATTTCAAATACATGAGCAGTGGCTGCAAGACACCCCTGTTGGTTGATGATTGGTTGGGGCATCATACTATCCAACATTTATTGGGGATTATTGAGGACTATCATTGCTATCATCATCTCCTGAACTGGGAAATCCGTTCACCAGCCAGGATTTCTCATGGAATGCCCTGTCTGTCAAACATGAGTCGGGGCTGTCGTCACGTCCAGGCCGCTAGGGCCTATTTGAGCATGAATAATTTCATGCTGCTTATGAAGATATGAAGATGTTTGGACACCAGATGGCCCGAGTCTTCATGTATACCAACTTCATTGGTTCAAAATGACCACAAGGGATGTGTTTGGGCACCAAGTTTGGAATTATGTGTTTTATTTTCCTCAGAAACCTGACCAGCAACTAAAGATGACAATGACTGGTTCTAATTTGATGTATTTGTTGGTGGAACAAAGGGGATGTAACAACAGCAGTTTGAAGATTGCCAACATATGCGGGTTGCATGTCTTGAATACTGAACCACACCCGATCATGGCAGCATGTTTTTTTGGTTAAAACAACCAGCCAGCTTGCAAAGTTCGTGGACTCTCCTTAAATGCCCGTCCCAATTGCAAACTGGTATACTGTATACCCTCCGGTAATCAAACATGGCAATTGGAAATCCCTTTCAATGGATGTTTCAATGGGAAAATCTCCTATGAATGGTGGATTTTCCATTGCCATGTTGAATTACCAGAGGGTATATGATTCAAAATATGGTTTATGTATTGCCATGATTCAATTACCAACCACTGACACACGTGGATGCACACCCACTTGATATGCGCGCGGGTGAAGATTGGACTAACCCTCCCCTCAAATCAATGGAGTTAACAATAAATCAGGTCTTTGTTTGGGGTGTATTTGAATATCTTCATTATATCCCCATAATATACATGCCCAACAACCCCCCCAAACCTCTGTTAAATCAACATGAAGCAGCCCGTCTCCCAGGAAAGTTCTTCTCATCTCCGTTCTGCTGTCGATGGCTGTGTCGATTCGAGACATTGAGGAACATCTGGCTGAGGCCATGATAAGATTACATGATGGATCTGTAAATTATAGGCCTCATATGGATTATTTTTGGTTTTGATGGGAATTTAATGTCAATATGTTGGGAACGGAATAATCATGAATAATACAACGCGATGTATAGAGAACCTGAATTGTAATTATCGGGAATTAAGAATGATTAAAATCCCTTAAAATCTGATTGATTGTCACCCAGCTGTCAGGCTCATGTGCATGGCGGCGCGGCGTTGGAGTCCGAAGAGGGCAATCCACACCGAGTCATGGCAAAAGCGGAGCTTCAAATCCCCGGAAATCATCGGGAAATCATCGGGAAATCCTTCAAAAATTACTGCCAATCCAGGGAAAACATTGGCAAATTCCCGGATTTGGTATAGTATATCGCAAAACTAATATGTTGTTGATGAATCATGATATATACACATATATGTAGAAAATGAACTTGATTTCCCAGTACCATACCATACAATGGATAATCTATAATTTTGAGAATCCAAATTTAGGGATTAGAGAAGTTAATTGAACTTGAATATACCAGAGAGTATTTCAACTTTGGGATTAGACGAAGCTATGGATTTATCATGATTGATCATGATTTATGAAATGTGTTTAAAGCATTCCAAACCGAGATGTTTCACCACCATGGAGTTGGGAATGGAAAGACAGGATCCACAGCGAAAACTGCCATTGGTGTCTACAGGATCCCTAGAGCTGTTTGTTGGCTCTTTCATCCTTTCTCCTGGTTCCTGTTCGTCGGCGATATGCTCCTGGAATGTTCAAACAAATTCGTGGGTTGTGGCAGTGAATGCCATTTTTGGTTGGTTGCAAATAAAATCAAATAGTTTGTTGTTGCTCTAGTTTTGTGCATAATATGATGACAGCCCTATATGTTCAACCGGATCGGGAGTCACTCCCAAAAAGTGACAGTCATGGCTACTAAAACGGCTTGCCCCTGAATTTCTTACAAGCCACTGGCTTCTAAATCAGAGATTGATACCTCCGTTCTCCACATTGGGGGTTGCTCCAACCTGTAATGGGTATAGTCACAAGTGGGGTAAATTGCTAATGTTACCCTCTGGTAAACTAACATAACTATGGGAAATCACCATTTTGAATGGGAAAATCCACTATAAATGGCCATGTTCAATAGCTACGTTTAATTACCAGAGGGTACCTCCAATTTCCCCCCTTGTACCTCGGGTATCCTAGGGTGTTTGGAGCAACCCTGTTCATCCACACAGCCGGCGTGGCAACCGCTGATCAGGGCTTCTTTAAAAACAGGGTGCCTCATTCCATCTCATGATCTTTGATTATCATGCTCCCTATTGAAGTGACACAGTGACTCTTTGAATTTGGTCAAGTTTGATTCCTTATATCTATATGCATGTATGTATGATATATATATATATATATACATATTTATATATACTTATATATATATCCATCCATGATTATCCATATATTCTGTGTTATATCCCCATCATATGTCGAACTGTATAATAAAAAACAATCCTGCCACTTTCCGGACGCTTCACTTCTCGGTCGCCAACGTCGCGCTCAGTTGCATGCTGCGGGTGCCCCAAGAAGAAGGGCGCCATCATGGGCTACAAAAACAGCTGCGACCCAAAGCAGGCGAAAACCACCAAGAAGAAGGAGTGCTTGACCAATAAAAAGTGCGATTTCAAGGGATTTAACTAACACAAATAGTGAGTGGGATTTCACCAACAAAAATTGTGATTTCTTGGGATTTGATGTGTGATGTGACGTGAAATGGTTCTGCAAGGCGGGGCCTGCGTTAGTGACATCGCTAAATTGACAAACATAACTCCAATTTCACCAGGTTTATGGTTCTGAAACAACAGTAGTGTTCCTTGGGTTTATACAGGGGGGCCACCTTGTATCGATTAATATCAGCAAGAATTGGGATTCAGCCCATTTGACCAACCAACATGGAGATTTTAGCAACCACGTTTTTGTACGCCAACAAGAGTGGGGATTCCACTACATCCAAATGTGTTTTTTCCCGAATGCGTAGCAAGGGTTCCCGTTTCACTCTGGGGGTTTGGGGGTTGAGGGTGTGTTCGCCAAACGTTGCGCAACCGTTCGCAACCGTTCGCAACCGTCCGCGTGAGGACGCTATGGCCGTGTCTATGGGGGAAGCTACAAATGCTACAAAGGAGGTCATTTTTGGACGTTTCAGACATGTCGCAACGTCATTTCGTGTGGCAGGCGTGGCACTTCGTGACATTCCAATGTGTTTCATGACGNGACGTTTCAGACATGTCGCAACGTCATTTCGTGTGGCAGGCGTGGCACTTCGTGACATTCCAATGTGTTTCATGACGTGTCGAAAATCGTTTTGTGTGGAATTAAGGCGCAATACTTTCGCGACGTTTTCAAAAGTTGAGTTGCATTTTTCGTGTCAGGCGCAGCACTTTGGAGGTGTCCATCGTCATTTTTTTCGTGGCAGGCGCAGCACTTTGGACGTGTCGTGTTGCGTGGTTTTTGCGAATCGTATTGTCAGGGCTGCGTCCAGGAGTGAGAACGTGCAAATCGTGTGGCAGGAGTGGCATTTTGTGAGATGTGATGTTCAAACGCCGCNGGAGTGAGAACGTGCAAATCGTGTGGCAGGAGTGGCATTTTGTGAGATGTGATGTTCAAACGCCGCTGTCTATGGGGGAAGCTGCAAAAGTGATGCTGTTGTGGTGTGTCGAAACGCCGCTGTCTATGGGGGAAGCTGCAAA
>BGPT01001527.1:202291-233705 GCA_003297045.1 Symbiodinium sp. clade C Y103
TTTCAGCCTTCCAACTTGTCTTCTCTCGATTCTCTGACTTTCCTGTGGAGTCGCCGTGCCACTGGGGAAAGCTCCAAAACCTGTACTTTTTGGAGGTTTCCGAAAAGGTTGTAACGTCGTTTTGTGTGGCAGGCGTGGCACTTCGTGACATTCTCACGTGTCTGGAAAAAGTGTCCAAAGTCNTGTAACGTCGTTTTGTGTGGCAGGCGTGGCACTTCGTGACATTCTCACGTGTCTGGAAAAAGTGTCCAAAGTCGTTTTGTGTGGCAGGCGCAATACTTTATATACTTTTGCGTCGTGTTCAAAAGATGTCTTTCATTGTTCGTGGCAGTCGCAGTACTTTGGACACCTCCATCGTCATTTTTCCTGGCAGGCGCAGCATTGTAGACGTGTCGTGTTGTGTGGTTTTTGCCAATCGCATTGTCAGGGCTACGTCAAGTGGTGAGAACGTGCAAATCGTGTGGCAGGAGTGGCACTTTCTGATCCCAACGTCGGCAACAGTGATGCTGTTTTGAACTGTCGAAACGTCGTTGTCTATGGGGGAAGCTGCAAAAGTGATGATGTTTTGGACGTTTCAACCGTGTCTGGCAGGTGTGGCATTTTGTGACATTTCAAGTCATGAGTGTCTCCCAAGAGTGTCTCCCAAGAGTGTCTTCCCAAGAGTGTCATGCCAAGAGTGTCTCCCAAGAGTGTCTCCCAAGGGTGTCCTCCCAAGAGTGTCATGTCAAGAGTGTCTCCCAAGAGTGTCTCCTAAGAGTGTCTCCCAAGCATGTCATGCCAAGGGTGTCTTCCAAGAGTGTCATGCCAAGAGTGTCTCCCAAGAGTGTCTCCCAGGAGTGTCTTCCCAAGCGTGTCATGCCAAGATTCTCTCCCAGGAGTGTCTCCGCAAGAGTGTCATGTCAAGAGTGTCTCCCAAGAGTGTCTCCCAAGAGTGTCTTCCCAAGAGTGTCATGCCAAGAGTGTCTTNGTCATGTCAAGAGTGTCTCCCAAGAGTGTCTCCCAAGAGTGTCTTCCCAAGAGTGTCATGCCAAGAGTGTCTTCCCAAGAGTGTCTCCCAAGAGTGTCTCCCAAGAGTGTCTCCCAAGAGTGTCTTCGCAAGAGTGTCATGTCAAGAGTGTCTCCCAAGAGTGTCTCCCAAGAGTGTCTTCCCACGAGTGCCATGCCAAGATTGTCTCCCAAGAGCGTCTTCTCAAGAGTGTCTCCCAAGAGTGTCTCCCAAGAGTGTCTCCCAAGAGTGTCTCCCAAGAGTGTCTCCCAGGAGTGTCTTCCAAGAGTTTCATGCCAGGAGTATTTCCCAAGAGTGTCATGCCAAGAGTGTCATGCCAAGAGTGTCTTGTCAAGAGTGTTTTCCCAAGAATGTCATGCCAAGAGTGTCATGCCAAGAGTGTCTTGTCAAGAGTGTTTTCCCAAGAATGTCATGCCAAGAGTGTCATGCCAAGAGTGTCTCCTAAGAGTGTCTCCCAGGAGTGTCTTCCAAGAGTTTCATGCCAGGAGTATTTCCCAAGAGTGTCATGCCAAGAGTGTCTTGTCAAGAGTGTTTTCCCCAGAATGTCATGCCAAGCGTGTCATGCCAAGAGTGTCTCCTAAGAGTGTCTCCCAAGCGTGTCATGCCAAGGGTATCTTCCAAGAGTGTCATGCCAAGAGTGTCTCCCAAGAGTGTCTCCCAGGAATGTCTTCCCAAGAGTGTCATGTCAGGAGTGTCAAGAAGGTTCGTGTGANGTGTCTCCCAGGAATGTCTTCCCAAGAGTGTCATGTCAGGAGTGTCAAGAAGGTTCGTGTGAGCATTCGGGTTCGTGGGCTGCATCTTGTTTTTTTTCTGGAGAAAACCAGTTTCTCTGGTTAAAACTGGTCCCTAGTTTTCTATGGCGATAATACATTCTTGTGATCATCATCCCATTTTTCTTGATGGAAATCCGCATGGTGGCTATCTCCAACAAATCCCATCAAAAAAATCCCACAGAAAATCCCCATGTTCATGTCCATTAAGTCAACCCATATGGCCATATCTAGTTTTCATATTGATTATAGTACCATTATATATCCACTATGTATATATATATATATATGCACCCTGTGGTTATTTAACATAGCCATGGACAATGACCCATTTATAGATGATTAAAATGATGATTTACCTACTAAAAATGGTGGTTTTCCATGGCGAACTGTTAAATATCCAGAGGGTATATATATATACATATATATATATATATATGTCCACTATATATATATATATATATTCCATTTTTGTTGGTCAAATGCCCGGTTAATCACCTAAATCTACCATTGGCACGGTCCCCAGATGGTCAACGTGTTCCCACCGAGCGCGTTCTGCAGGGAGATCCGGTGCGTCAGACCGAGAAGTGCGGTGCCGACTGTGACCGGTTTGCATCAGTCAACCCCGAAAGTTGAGTTGTTAGTTGTGGTTATTATCATTGTATTCTGCGGGTTTATAATGGTTTATAATTGGTTTATAACTTATATAATGGTCTGTATCTATGGTTATTACACTTGAGCCATGAAAAATACCCATGTTGATTGGTTGTTATAAAGGATTCACTACCTGGTTTAATGGGGACGATCGTAACCAAAAGTAGGGAAACCTATCAACCAACTAGTATAGTGAGATCATGAAAAATATGGGCGTTATCGAGATATAACCATCAATTGTGTGTTTTTTTTTGGAGGGTTTCAACCATACTTATGGGGTGCATCCCAGTTATGTTTGTTGGTTTAGAAACCCATGAACTATACTTATCCCCTTACAAACTCTACTCAACCAAGTTGCAAGTCAATTTGGCTGGCGTTTGGGGTCTCACCTTGTACTGCCTTGTACTTGGGGGTGCATCCCAGGTACACAACCCCAAAATAGATGGAACATGATTGAACAGTTGGAAAGCTGGACATAGTGAAATATCATCGCCATCCTATTTGGTTTATTTGGTTGGAGATTACTACACTATAGGTAGATATGATAACCATACTATAACCTCACAGGACCTAACACTACATTACACATATAATGTGCATATACATATGTATATATACGTATACACATTATGGAATATCTCCACTTCCACAGACCTTCCAACTGGGATGCACAATCCTAGTACTGGTAGGGTGCCCTGCCATCTGTTTTATTGGGGGATGTTGTAAGGGATACTACCTATCAACCAACCGTAACAAGCCAGTATTTCATGGGATGACATTTCGGGTTTTGAACACTACTCAAATTTGCTTCAACGAACAAAACACCCAGTGCTTTCCCTCAACTCCGGTGAAAAATCAGCAAGAATCCAGCTTTATTTCCCTCCTCAAACATGGTTCAATGAACACAAACCCAACTATTTCCAGATTTTTTTGTGCAAAGCCACCATGACTTGGGATGCCAAAACCTCCAGGGGTCATCCCACGACTTCCGAGGTGGAACGCCGCAGGAAGGCTGGAAATGTTGGACGCAGTCGAAGCGTCAGGTCTACTGCACCGAGCCCTGACCTGACGGATCAGAGATGTCCTTGGATCGAAAAAGGCGAATGGTGATGAAACAAATGTGGATCTAATATGGTGTCGTTGAGTTTAGGTGATTTGATGTTATTTCTATTTCTTAATACTCATGATGTTCAAGATGATTTGATGATTTAGATGGGGATTTAATGATGTCCCTTTTCCCAATGATACTGCTAATTCTATGGCCAATGTATGATGGGATTCGGATACAGTATGATTTAATGTGGATAGGGAGATATGGCCAAACAAAATTTTATTTCAAGGGTGTGTCTGGGTAATGGTCCCGGTGGATGACATGATGAATCACTGGTGGGTTTAGGGTTAATGGAGAGTGTAATGGAAAATCCCTTATAAATGGTGGATTTTCCATTGCCATGTTTGATTACCGGAGGGTAAATGATAAGCACTAAAAGCCTAAGAATCCATATTCCTTTCCGAGGAGGATATCATCGCCGGTAGTCGCACTGGTTGTGGATGGAACATCATCCCAGCAGGAAAGGCTGCAAAAAGGCCGCGGGCTGCTGAGCGGCATGGAGATCCGCAGTGACTTTCCAACATCGGGTACCCCGAAATTCAAAGATCCCAACTGAATCCCCAGTGATCTCAACTGATCATCCCAACGTATTATCCCAGCTTATCCCATTCACAATATGCCCCCCATCGGTTGCGAAGGGTTTTCCGGAGCTCCGAGTGACTCCACAGGTGCCTCCACGGCAAACCATGCGTCGGGAGCCAGGCCGGAAGAGAGGAGAGAGAACTCACCGCAGAAACTCCTGGTGGTTGTTGGTTGTATGTGTATTAACCACAAAAAATAGTGGAACAAAGGATATATGAAGAATATATATATATATAATCATATATATAATCATCTATATATATGATTATATATATATATATACAATAGGTATATTGATGAGATATAGTGGGTATATATATCATTGTGTCATGTCATGGTCAAAACATGGATGATATTTCCGTAAAAGGGGATAGTAATCTCCCAATTTGTCGAGGGTTGTAGATCCATTATATATAAGGAATCCCTTTTTGGACCGACCATGGGAAAAATGGTGGCATGGTGCATGAATGAATCCCGAACAGTCCAAGGTTTGGAGATTCTCTAGACGGTCGTGGGCCCACAGCAATGTACAAGACTACTGGGTGCTTTGTGCAAGAAATATGGGGATGGGTCAATGCTGAGTGAATTTTGCATCAAAATTAGGCGGATCAACATCCCTTTCCCAGCTGTTTTGATGTTCACTTCGGTGCCACGGTTTTTGGACCCACAGCCACGTGAGGAATCTTGACCAAGGAAGGTTGGCAATATTGTTCAACCAAAAATCGCTGGCGATACCCTCTGGTATATTAACATAGACCCTGAGAATTGCTATTTTTAGAGGAAACTAATCTTCCAATTCCTATCTGCCAGGGTCTATGTTAATTTACCAGATGGTATATGATGACCAATAACATTGGCTAGAAAGACGAGGACCTGGCAATGTCAAATGTTACGGGGACCCACCAAATGTATCCGAGTGTGGTGCTTGCATCCATGGCTACACCCATCAAACATTACCCCAACTGCTCCTGGCTCGACAGGCCGCAAGAAGCCGCGAAATGCGCGGAGCGGTGGGTTGCTGGACGCTTGGCTCGGGGACCTCACCCTGGGAATATCGAAGTCCCAGTGAGATACCATCTGGTAAACTAACATAACTATGGAAAATCCATGAAAATCCATTTTTTTTATGGGTAAATCAACTATAAACGGCCATGTTCAATAGCTATAATTACCAGAGGGTACATGGAATATTCCTAGTCCTAATCTGGATCCTGGGTTATATTCCCATCCCCATTCATATTGAACACCTCCGTTCGATGGTCCCAAATAGGTGTAAATCCTCTACTAAACCATATAGTTTCTAGGGCGTGTTAAATATGAAACCGACGACTGATAAATGTTCATAGCGCTTCCACTACGTTCCTGAATGGAAATTGAGGTGGAGAGCGGTGAAGACGACAATCGTAAAGGGCCCTGTGGTGATGTCCGCGAAGGACAATGTCCATTATGGGGCAAACAGTTGCGGTCTTCGTCGTGGTTTAGCATGTCCAGATTTCGGAATCCAGTACGGGAAACCCATCAGAAATCTGGATTCGAATGGCCAGTCTGGTAAGATCAACCCGATCAACCGGTGGAAATTTCCACGGAAGATGTAACTCTGCCTGCAAGTTTGCTGCGGCTCGATGCGAAGCTCCGCAGACATCGGGACAGATCATTCAGATTTCACAGACATCCTGCAGCGTCCAAGTCAAATGAAAGGATTCCTGCCAAACGCCCTCTTCAAAATCTTCAAATAGCAGAGGTTTGCTCGATGTATTTGTGAAGCAAGAAATCAGGGAGGTCAACTGCACCACTGGCTTCTGAGATTTGTTGATTCCAGTGGTATCCTCGGAATCATGGTGTATGGCTATAAATGATAGACCAGGATCGCCATTTCAATTCCAGACTATGCTCATATATATATATATATATGTATATATATATATATGTATATATATATATATGTATATATATATACATATATATATATATATGTATGTATATATATGTATATTCTAAAATTATGATATTTATATATCATTATTTCATTACTATTACTATTGGTACAAAACGACAGTATTATACATATATCATATCAACCCAAATGCTGACTGTAAATAGACACATATATATATAATATACATATATATATGCATGTGCTCATTCTGTTCGCACCATAACTTCTATGGACCTTTACTTGACCCAAAAAGCAGCAGCTCAGGATGTGAGCATTGACTCCATGGGGAGCTTCCAGGACGAGGCCGCTGGAAGAAGTTGTTTCTTACTGGTGCTTAGTAGGGAATGGGGGAATGACCTATAATAATAATAACCATTAATTATCATTCCATTCCCCCATTCCCTACTAAGCACCAGTAAGTTTTTTTGTTGGGTTGATGTTTCTTGTAGACAGGGATTTGTGCATTGTAATGGTATGATTTTGATGGCGCTAATTTTTGTGTTACGGATATCCGATGGATTCCGACGGAGATCGAAAACTTGGGGAGTCAAAATTGGGGATGATCAAAGCTTGAAAGGGCTGATAGGGTATCATACTCTA
Source organism: Symbiodinium sp. clade C Y103 (assembly GCA_003297045.1). Lineage (NCBI taxonomy): Eukaryota > Dinophyceae > Suessiales > Symbiodiniaceae > Cladocopium > Cladocopium sp. clade C. Next base: position 208,951 of record BGPT01001527.1, read on the forward strand.
TTTGAAGGGACATCTTGGAACTGGATGTAAACCTTGCTTCGCTGGGTAAGGGTATCATGATCGGAATTCCGGAATCCTTCACCAAGCGAAGAAAGGGGCACACATCCAGCTTCTGGACATGGTTCTTTTCAATATACTTCCATGAATAGCTTCAGTTTCGACCCCACATCTATAGACCATATGTAGAATTCATGTAAAAAAATATATCATAGAACTGGTAGGTGTTTACTGTTTGCGTGAAGAAAACATTGGTCATCTGTTACATTGGTGAAAAGAGCCAATTCTTTGCTTTTGTTTTTGCGTTGGTTTGCCAGGTCAGGACATTCGGCTGTCAATCCATTCGAAGAGCAATATGTTTGGCTTTACTTTCAGCATTTGAAAAGCTGTGAGGCACCACCCACACGTGCAGACTCGGCCATGTCAGCTCTCAGGTTTGCACGCCATATATCCTGGGTTTTGAATGCCTGGACTCGACTGTCAAGAGCCGAAGACTTGTTGGCATTTGTGAAATCATGCTGGCAGGTAAACGATTGCTTCGTCAAGCTCTGCCATTGACTGTGTGCCACATCAAGTGTTTGCATTCCTTGCTGGCCAATGAAGATGTCCATGTAACTGACCGTGCAGTAGTCGCATACCTTTTGTTCAGTCTCTATGGACGTTGCCGCAACAGTGACCTTCAGAACATTCAAGCTTTGCACCAGGATTTCGACAGTGAGGATGGTTTTGTGGCAATCGAAACATGCAATCACGAATCGGGGCGCACCAAAGCCTTGTTTAATCCCAAATTCTGACATAGTATTAAATACCCCCATCACTAGGTAGCTGTTTTGAATACAAACCTCACTTGCAATTCCATATCTATACCACCCAGTATGGCCCACATGTCTACCCCTGTTCACTGGTAATCTTGTCCCTATCATACCCATCAATATACGCATTTCTACCCCATATCTATGGCCTCAGATTTGTCATGTATAGTCGCATCTTTCGAATCCCATCTACAACAGCCAAATACTAGAAAATATACAAAAATATGATGCTATTATAGAATGTTTTATAGATATTAGTTATTAGTCTATGATATTCATTGATTTTTTAGTGGTTTGTTATCTAGTAGATCCCCTATTGAAACAGGTATATTATAGATTATAGCACCATGTGCTCATATGTTACAAATTGTAGCCATGGTTGATTACCGAGGGGTAGAAATCATGGTTGCAATAAGTGTTTCCATGGTGGTTCCTAGAAATGATGCTTTAACATGCTTTAACCATCATATACAAACTTTGTTCAATGGCGTTCATTTCAACAGCCCATTCCAGCCCCATTTTCTTTTTGAATATCTTGGATTTGCTGAAGATGATTTTTACTTTCCGAATGGAAACTCTACTATTTGGGGAATCTATATGTGTTTTTCAATTTTTTCCCCAGGTTTTGGTATAGGTCAAGACATATCAACTGTGTTTGCTTGATTTTTTCGGTGTTTCTCAAGCAAATCCAAGCTAACACCCCAAAAAAACGATCTGCAGCCCGTTTCATCCTGGCTCCCACCTTTGCTCCGCCAGGATGATGGTAACGAGGCCTGTGAAGCTCTTTGCCACGCCATCGACGTCGGGATGCTGAAAGATGGTGCTGGGTGTGTTTGAAAATGGGGGATATCCATAAAGTAGCAATCTTTATGGGGCAAAATCATGGTTTCAACCATCACTTGTATTTTTTTGTTGTCACATGTTTTTTGAGAGAAACCCGGAATTTGCCACCAGAAACGGTTTTTATTCAAGCAACCAAACACAATAAAACATTGCGATATGAAGGACGTTCACCAACTGAGATGATGATATAAGATGATATAAGCAAAAACTGACGGGATTCGAGTGGCAAACTTTGATGTGGCAGATTTCATCCAGGAAACCTGGAAGATTTAGCTAAGATATCTGGGTAAACCGACTGGTAAAAGGTAGGTTCTATAGTGAAGAGGTTGTTAGGCACCTCTTTGAGGGTGTTAGAAGAAGTTTCTATTTAGATATCCCAATGCAATTAGTGTCTAATTCCGTTCGGCCTTAAGTTAGTTTGTGGTTGTTTTCACTGCTAAAGAGACAGAACCGAAATTAAGTTGTCAAATACGTCATATCATGTCCCCACTTGGAGAATCAAGCCACAACTGTAGCTGGGGTTAGTTCACCTACTCATAAAATTTCATAAATGGAATGATAACCCCAGTTAGGGGACTTACAGAACATGGTTATTGGGCACTGAGTGGGGTGGTCCTTCAAACAGTTTCTCGGGGGACCTCTTGAAAGACGTCAGGTGACCACGGTGTCGAAGAAGTGTGTGGACCTCTCGAATGACCCGCTGCGTCGTTTTGGGGATGGTATTTGCTGGAAAGAAGAAAAGACCTGATCAAACATGGCGATGAAGATTCTGATTTGTTCATTTAACAGATGCATAGATGGTGTAGGCTGAATTTAAAGCTGATTTACAGACAATTGTCCCATTCACACAGGAAGCGATTCCATGAAAGTGCTGCTGCTGGCTAGAAATGATGTACTGTGTGTGTGGACAGGTTTGCATGTACCCTTTGGTAAACGTTTAACATAACTATGGTTAAAATCACCATGCTATTTAATGGGAAAATCCACTATTTCCATGGCCATATGTTCAATAGCTTTCTGTATGTTTACCAGAGGGTATCGATTCATATCTTGCTGCGCATTATGTTCCAGGTCAGATCGAAGGCTCATCGCCCTCCGTTACCCCCTTGTCCAGTGATTTAAATATTGATGTGTCATGACAATGATTCGACATTAAATTTGCAATCTTGGGGGGTATACGGTATACCACATGTTTAAACACACCCAAGTATCATCAAATACCCATCAACTTTACATTCCATTCGACTCCCCTCTAGATATTCCCTTCATAAAACGGGGTCGAATATCCCGCCACATCCCCTCCAGGAGGAATGTGGCTCGGAATGCAGATTTCATCTACTTATATAGATGGGCCCTGGGATTAGCTAACTTGTTGGTAGCTGGGGTTAAAAACTGTTTTAGACCACTAGATGCCAATTACAATGCGTTTACTAACTAGTTAACTAACTCATCTAATTCCCTGGCCCATCTAAGTATCTCAATACTGTAGTAATTTAGAAGACAATTTTTAGGGTGGTTGCCCCCTGAATTATATAATTGATGATAATTGTCAGGGAAGATTGATCCGGTTTTGACCTTGAGTTGATGTTGGTACTAGTCTTTTGGACAAGTAGACCCAGCTTTGCTGTTTTTGTTCACTTGATGTACCTCTTTGCTCGTCGCAAATGACAAACTAACATCATCGTTTTTTCATGGCGTATTCAACGAGTCAATCCTCAAGAGTCGGATGCTAAAGCTGGAAAGATCATCATCCCAAGCAGTTTTCGTACCAAGCCTTTGATACTAGTCACTTAGTGTGCTTTTGTTCACTCATGTGCTATTGATATGTGTCAATTGTTTCAAGGAGTTCTTGGAAAGTGTGCGAAAAAGTATTCTGTCATCGAGGAGATTGTGAACAATATTCGCAATAGCACATGTTGTTGTTCAAGCTTATAGACAATCAGAAGGATCAGGCATGATGATGCCATTTCTTCCTGAAACAGTCACTTTATTTGAAGTTGGCATTGGTTTCCTTCAAAGAAATCATCGCATTCACCACTAGAGTTCTGAGAGATACTTCTCCTCCATAGGTAAAGGGCTGTGCGAAATGGACATGCTTTTGATGAATTGACATGTTTAGCTTAGTTCCTTCTCTACTTACCATTACCAACCCTAATTAGGCTGAAGCTTGATCCACAGTCCACTTTGTGGTTGCAAAGACGTTTTTGTTTTTTTTGTTTCCATTCCTGTTTAGGTGATACCCTTTTGCTAATTTAACACAGCTCTGCAAATCTGTGGAACATGATTCCTTTTTAGATATGTATGTGACAGTGTATGTGTGTATATATATATATATATATAGAGCCATATATATATAATATATATATATGTATATGAGGTTCCTAACAAAATGGTGATGTTCCATACGTCTGCAAAATTACCTGAGGGCATTTGGGATCCCATGGTCCCGCCTCCGAGGCGCCAGTTCCTCATTCTACGAGACCTTGGAGAACGGTGATCGCAGGCTGGGTCTGGATCGCTTGGTATTGATGAGCGAATATATATATATATATAATTATATATATATACATACATATATATATATATACATATATGCCAATAACTAAATGGAAAATATAACCTAGTTGACCATTGTAAATAAACCTATGACATGGTATTAGTAACCAACAACAAAACACGGGAAATTGATGAAGACTAGGGATTTAACCAACAAAAAAAGTGTGCTTTCATGAGCATGATTTAACCGGTTATCTATATGGTATGACAGTATGGGGATAGAAAGGGGTATGTAACCAAGACTATGAAATTGTTGGTTTACCCACTTTGTAGCCATGAAAATCTAGGGAAGCTGATGTTTTTGTTAACCAAAGTTGGTGGTTTGAATCCAGAACAATCTCAATAGGCCACGATTTGGCCATGTGTCAAGTCATGGGTACCTTCAAAGACCCAGAAATGGCTGGCCTGGCAAAAGGCACGGCCTGGCAAAAGGCACGTTGGAACGAGAGTTGATCCCAAAGGACGCCCTTTATGGTGAAGGTGGCGCATGAGCTTCTCCATGCTAGTTACCCGAGATGCCCTACCAGGTGGCGCTTGAGACTGCAAACAGCTTGTTTTGGGAGGCCTATGAAAAACCTGAGGAATTCCTTGAAGGACCAGATTTTCCCATAAAAAGTATGTAAAAATAGGATGGTGCAATGGTGCATGGCATATCCTCCAGCCACTAAAGGGATATCATCCTGGGGCGACTGGATCTCAAGTTTTGGAGCCCAGGAAATGCATCTGAATACCCATTGTATTCTCAGCATGATTTGTTTGAGCAGTTCATGGGAATATTATGGGTATTTCATGGGTATTTCAGCATATACAAGCATTACATAATCAGTTGCGAGGTGAGTCACCACAGCTTTGGTTTTTAGTTTATGAACCCCATTGACTATAGTTCTATCCCCCACAAGTCCAAACGTTAACCAAATGATGTGGACCAACCTCGCGCTTTCCGTCACTGGGGACTACCCTATTGACTATAGTTATATCCCCTAAATGCCAAAAGATATCCCGCTGTATCCCATAGGATATGCCGATATATTATCCATATAAGAAAATCCCATAGTTCCACGGCTTCAATCCGCGGGCTTCACCCGACGGGCAAAGACCGACAAAACAAAGGATTTTTTTCCAGAATCTAAAAGCATTATAAACGACATTTAAACCTGGTTTTTTCTTGAAATCATCTATCTGTATATATATATAGCTATGATATCACAATAATCCAAGTCTAGCTGAGATCATAAAAAATCTATTAAAATCCAACTATGGCTAAAATCATGATGCTCCAATTATATGAATCCAGGAAAAATCCGTTGGCATCTCCATCTTTCGTCACCTCAGGCCATGCGCCCTGAAGACTGCCGCCGGCCTATCGCTGTCAGACGCTTTTTTGGCACCGAGGGAAAGGGGCGCAACTTTACCACCGGGGATTCTGTGAGGATCATAAGATATCATAAGAATATAATGTGCAGTGGGATGCAGTGCGGGTATAATTCAGTATAATAGGGATGGGAATACATTTGGAATATAATGAGAATATCATGGGGGGTAAGATATCATGGGGATTAGTGGTCATATACGCAAAAATCTGGAAATACAATGGTATTTTTTTTTGTTTTTATGGGAATATTTTATTGGTGATTGAACCAAGAAGACAGGGGGTTTTTGAGTGGGATATAATAGTATTTTGGGGATCGAACGGTGAAAATTGTAGCTTTGATAGAAGAAGCCTGGGTGCAGTCTTGGGAACCTCAGCAGGAGAAGGATCTGGACCCCAGCTCTATGCCACATTATGGGTTGGATGGCCGTGAGTACCATCAACTGCTTATCCTATAGAATACTGTTTTGTGGTTTCATTTTCATATTGTATACCCTCTGATAACTTACATAAGAGTTTGCTATGGAAAATGGCACATTGAGTTTGGTGATTTGACTAGCTACAAAGGGTGATTTTCCAAAGCACACTGTTGAATTACCAGATGGCATTTATGACGACCCCGTTATATTGACCGATGTTTTCAGGTGGTTGAAACCATCAAAAAGTAACATCGCGAATCTACACTAAAGGACCTTCCAAATTGTTTGGTTACTTATCGAATGTACTCAAATTTGTCTAGTATTTTAAAATCGCACCCGTCAATAAAGTGGTTGATATGTGGTGATAGTTTACTCAGTTTACTCGTGCGTATCCTACATTAGTATGACCATTCAAATTCATCCAAATTATAGATGTCACTGTGTTTGTTCGTTACATCACCATCAGCTTTGGGCTTGCTTAATGTGCAATTACAATTTTTGGATGGTTAAATCATCCTTCGTGATGATGGAAATCATCATTTCTGGTTATTACGTCACATTTTTTCCTTGAACCAATCATCATTTCTGATGGCTAAATCACCATTAGCTGAGGATTGAATCGCCATTTCTGGTTGGTAATGAAATCATCATCTCTGATGATGCTTGAATCACCAACCAGTGTTGTTGATTGAATCATCATTTCTGATTATTAAATCACAATGTATTTTCTGATGGTTAGATCGCCATTTTTGATGGTTAGATATGATATGATATGATTAGATCACCTTTTCTGATAATTGAATCAGCATTGCCCTCCAGCGACATAGACCCTGGCATGAATCGGGGTTGGAAGATGAATTTCCACTGAAAGTTGGTGATTTTCAAGGTCTATGTTCATTTACCAGAGGGTAAACTGATGGTAACGCCACTATAAATCCTGACTGTTGATGGTTTTTGTCCATCCTACTAAATCCACCATAAATCCAAGATTGGTTAAATCTGAGCCTACTAAACCAACGAAGGCCCTCTTTATAAAGCCACTTGGGCTTCATCTCGAGGCGAATTCTTGATTCAATCCGCCACTCAGGATCCCAACGCTGAGAATTGCGAGGTGGATGCCAGAAGAACCTGTACCGAAGCCGAAGTGGAATTGATGGTTCTGATTGGTTCTGATTGGTCAGACTTTATATGACTTTATGGTAATGGATGGGAGATATACTAATGTGGGATACTACAAATCATGCATTTATAGTCTGCCAATGGAAATATATTGGGATAAGGGGACTATAGAACCGGAGAACTTAAGCCACAATGATGGATAATGGATTTTTATTGGTATATGCTGGAGTTATTGACAGATTGTTTCCTTTCAGAGAATCTCAGTGCAAAATGAAAATGTCATCTTACAGTTTCGACATGGTGAGAATTTGCCCAGATACTCAGAAAGTCAAAATTGTCATGGTGATTAAGATGAAATCAATAGCCCATGAGTAAACATCAATCCGGGATGGTCCGGTGATAAGTCGTGCGTTGACACCAATAGACTTGGCAGTTGAAATACTGTATGTTTTTGGATTAGACCCAACATTAACGTTTGGGTGATTCACTTGATGTATGATTAGAGCATACTAGAACCCAGTTTCAATCAACTTGGATCCGAAACAAAGTGGATGCAACCCATCATGTGTTTCTTTTCACAACATGATATCGACATATTCATGTACTCGTATGAACTATATATATGAGTAATGTATAAAATACAAATCAGGATCAGCCTTTCGCCCTTGCAGCTCCAGGCAAAAAGGGACAAGATCTTTGTCCCGAGGCTTGGCAAGGGTTGGAAGGGGCACTGGCGGTTCGTGGGCCTTCCCCAAAATTATAGACATGGATTTACCATTTGGTATTCAAATATAGCAGTGAAAAATCCTCTAGAAATGGAGCTTTGTAGCAAATCCATCTACAAAAATATGGTGGATTTCCAAATGTTATGTTTGATTACTGGAGGGTACCAGCAAATCTTAGGGATTCATAGAGGTCTACCAACAACAATGTGGGGGGCGTTTCCTTAACGAATCCAGGGATGATTTTGTGTTTCAAGTTTTCGGAGCCGTTCACGGTCGGACTTGCACTAAGTTTATCCCGACAGGTTTTTTTTGTTTGTTTATAGGCAAATTGGTGTAGAATTATGCTAGCGGAGGGATTGACAGTAGAATACTCAGATGGGTTTATACGCCAACTTGCAAATGGGGGTCATTGAATTATTCAATTTGTGGGAGGCGATGAGCTTGACCCATGCTCATGGGAATCCGGCATTATTTCAGGGCCAAAATCAGTCATCGGGTTCTTGTGAATTGTGCGCAGATTACGAAACAAACATGTTCATTGAGAACACAGTAGCCATGTAGTGACGTTTATTCAAACAACCAAGATCAACGACGAACATCATCGGCTCAAAACAAGGCAGGTCACATCAAATCACGTACTATCCTGTTGCTCGGTGAAGGAACAGCCCATTTTCAGTTGCTTTGTTGGTCATCCCGAGGGTTTTTGACACATCCTTCTGGAAAAAAATCGATTCAGGGTGTAGTACCGGGGGGAATTAGCATATATAAATGTATATATATATATACACATATTACATATAGTGTTTGTATGTGTTTGTCATCAAAATTTGAAAGATTGGATTTGTTTGCAGACAAAATTCGAAGTGTTCCGAAGTCGAAGTTCGTCCCAGCATACCTTTCGAACATCCACCTCCAACATCCCATCAGTGCAAGCGCCAGGGGACATCCAGCGTCATTACCGAGGTGGGCAAGCCGGATATAGTCCAGTGATGTCCAGTGATGATCACTGTGGTTTGTCTTGAAAAGAGGCTATAGATGGTATCCCAAAAATTGGTGGTCTAATCTCACTGTCCTTATATTCCTCATCAAAACGGCTACTTGGTAAAAGATATACAAGCCATTTTCCGAGACGCCCAAGCGGTTTCTCCTCACACGTGCGGGCTCTTGTCGCAGGACTTGACATCTATCGCTCCTACTGAGGTGCGGCGGGGTGGAGGAAAGGGACCATGGAAGGGATGTGATGCACTCAATGGGGTGCCTAGCAAATAGCAGAGGTATAAACAGCAAATGATGGCGTTTTCACCCACCAAAATTGGTGTGCATTCAAGTAAACATGGTTGCTAAACATTAAGCATTGAAGTAACCACATGCGGGTCTTAATGGAATATATCTATATACATATATAGATATACATCATATATGTACGATAATTTATGTTGCACTTATATTTATATGTGTATGGCCCATGAAGTGTTGTTGGGAGAAATGTCCTGCTTGCGAATCAAAACCCGTGGTGATCAACCCATTTCGATTCCAATCGAACAATTGTTTTGGAATGGTTTGAACACACCTTAATTGCATCACTTTCAAAATAATATACATATATATATATATTATAATATATACATATATGTATATATGTAGAGAATCATGCTGAAGTAGATAGATAGAATATTGATTTTTCAATATTATTTCCATGTTAAGGAACTGTTGTGAAATTTCCATATTCTATCTATTTCAGGATAATTCTATATATATATATATGTATATATGTATACATATATATGCATATTTGCCTTAAGTTAAGAAGTGCTCATTGGCCAGCTGACGATGGGTGATCGCCTCCCAAGGATTGCCAGTTTTGTGCGGGGCGCGGTGATTTTCTGCCATCTGCAACGGCCTACATGGAGGCCATGCCAAAATGGGATGGAGGGACAGATTTAACAGGACCCCCTCAACATTTGATGAATTGCTTGGGGAAGACTATGGCTTCTCATATGTTTTCGCTAAAACCAACCTAGTGGCTCTAGGATTTGGGTGTTGGGACAAGATGAGAAGCAACAACAGTAGAATATAGTGGGGGTAGCTGGTTAGGAATTGGGGTGAAGGCCCAGTTAACCAGGATGTTCACACTGGGGTCTTGCTGGCTAGCATTATGAACCAATTGCAAGGGAAGATTTTCGAAATATCAGGAAACATGAGGCAAGAAACATCAAAATAACTACACTATCGTGGTGTTGATGTGGGTGTGGATCAACAATGAAGTACTGCAAGACCCTGGGAATTGAACATGTTTAGTATGAAGAGTGCAGACTTACCAAAATCATGGAATTACATGCATCTAGACAGATCCTGATGATCATAGATGAATTGAAGATTCCTTTCAAAACAGAATCACTTCTTTGACAATCACTGTTCAAGCACAAAATCACAAAATACAGGCAAAATTAGAAGAACAATATGGGCGTGTTTGAACATGATGGATATCTTAATTCATTTCAATTTTCAAAGGGAACATGTGTTGAAGCCGTGGAACTTGGTGTTCTTTCCTCAATTTTGTTGGTTAATGTTGGTTATAGATCCCATATGACCATGAAATATCGCCATTAAACACCATTAAACACCATTCATATTGAATTAAACACCACAGAAAAATCACCACGAACTATATGAAAGCTATGGTTAACTCCCAATTGGCAGGTGAAAAAGCCCCATTTTGTCTCAGTTCTCCCATGCATTTCACCACCCCATGACGCAGGATGGAGTGCCTTTCACCTGTCAACATGCCTCGGATCGCATCCGTTCAGGCACGGATCCGCGATGATTGTTGGGGCAGTTGGTGGTGGCACCAGCCATGGGATTTACCGGAAATGGGATTGAAACCATTAAACATTGGGATTTTACCATGAGAAGAAATCGGGCATTTACCATCAGAAAATTGGCATTGACCGTCAAAATGTCGGATTCTGCCATACAAAGGTGGAAATGTACCGTCAACAATTTGGATGTTACCTTCACAAAATGGTATTGAATAGTAGTTAACCATCACACATTTGGATTTAGCATCAAAACAAATGGGAGTTTGCAAACCATAGTGGACATAACTGGGGATATACCTGTAGGAATGCTGGTTTCCGTTTTGTTTTTGTTGCAAACATTGAAATGGGATGATGATTCTCTCAGAGTTTGGGCTTCAAACCAATCAGTCAGAATCAGTCAGAAGATTATATATATATATAAGTATATATCCAACACAATGTTGATGCGTGAAATATAAACACCTGACTGCAACCTGACTTGAAATCATGCATAGCAAAGCAAATCATCCCCAAGTGGCGGAACTTTTCAGGTTAATCATGGCGACATGGAAGTCCCAGCTTAACCTCCCCTATCTAGGGCCTTAAAATGAACGGCTCCAATACAAAACCAGGGTTTCAGTTCATCTTCACCTGAGACCAGGCGAATCCTCCATATCTTGTGCAGAAGCTGCTGATCAGTTGGTGGACTGCTGTAGTCACTGGGCGGCAGCCTGGAGGGCAAATGGCGGCCGGCTGCTTGATCTGTTTTGATTTCCGTGGCTTTATCTGGAAATTGGATATATACCCTAATCTACTGGAGAATCACTCTTTTTCCGATATTTTTATGGCCATTTCATGGGAGAAATATGGGAAATCATCGGTTTTCCGCATCAAATTACCATTTTATGGCGGTTGCTAACCATTTTCAGGCACACCCATGCTGTTTCCTGTTCTCATTTGGGTTCGTCTGAAAATAGAGTACCCCAAAGTCCATCCACTGGTGAAAGTCATAAATTTTCCTGTATACTTGAATGGCATTTTTTTGCGCATCCCTTTCAGACAAATCCATTTCGAACTAGTCAATCTGCAATTCATATGTCTTCTTCCGACAGGCGCTCAGCACCGCCTTTGGCCATCCGGGCTCTGCCCATGGATGACCAAGGGTGAGTGATTGTAGTTATCCCAAGCTGCCGTTTGACAGTGAGGGCGGCTGCAAATACCCCGACGCCGATCTTCATCAGCACAAACGATGAAGAGGAGCCTATGACCCCCGAGCTCCAAAAAGAGACAAAGCTTTGCCAATGCACCTGGTCTTGCGGCGCCGCTTGCAGCGCCGCTTGCGGCTGCCTTTGCCCCTCACCCGCTACCGGTACAGGGCAGGACTGCATGTCTGGGGCTGCGGCGGGTTGCTATGGCGACCATGCCACGGCGCGGCCAGCGCACCACCCGGCGGCGCAGCCCATGGCGCAGCCAGTGCACCACCCTCTGGCTTGCCCACGCATCGGCGCCTGGATGCATGGAAACTTCTGACCAGAACATCCTTATATCAGGATCAGAATCCAACAACTTCAAGCCATTGACTCCAAAGCAAGTCTCAAATACATGGATCTAGAAGGGCACTTGGCGGCACTTGGCCCATGACTACATCAAGTTGTTGTGGGTATTCCTCGCACTTGCACGTAACAATCTTTCACCAACCAATTTTGGTAGATGACTAGTACTGTAGGGAATCAGCCAATCCTCGCAGCACATTGGACACTGATCCAAAGTTTGACTCATACCCGTACTTTTCTGATAGGGGTCACCAAGCTATACCATTTTTAGTAGGTTGTCACTTCTTTCCCGGTAGCCACCGCATATACTGTAATTAACGAACCGAGTTTATTCATCCGGGGTTCAGTTTGAATCCCCACAGGTGTCGCTTCAAAGTCCAATGGTTGCTGGTCAAGTCCCCATGCTATCGCTATGATGATTGGACTCTTAGCCAACAAAATGATACATTTTAAAGATTTTTAAAGTAACATGAAATAAGTGTATTACGTATATATATATAACATAATATATATATATATATATTATATATATATAGAAACATGTACTAACTAGGTAGTCCCCCGGAAAACTGTCATTTTCATGATGAGATCCCCGGACTGACCCCAGCGTTTAACGCCATGACAACCACCAAGGCGGCACGCCGGATCCTACAGCACCAGCGGCTGCGTTGAACGACTGCCGGCTTTGCCTCGGGCTTGGCAGTTTGAACGGCTCCTCGGTGTCTCAGAGAGAGGCTGTCCCTAGGGAAAACATGGTGGATTTGGTGGTGGAAACATGGTAAAACCAGGTGGATTTGTTCAGACTTGGTCACTTGAGCTGGAAGAATGGACGGATTTTTTGGAAGCAAAACGTGGGATATCAGTTGTCACCACTACCGACCAGGTTCGGAGACCGCAATGATCATCGATGGAAAGGATCCGATGAGTTGTTGCTGGGCTTGTGGGGGGCGAAGACGCGATGCCATGGGGATGCTATCTTAAGAGGGTCCTCACCTAATCCCTTCGCAAATGAACACCTGCTTTTAGTGCTGGTTTGATTCATTTTTGGTGACCATATGTGGGGTATCTAATATTTTGCGGGATGGGATTAGTCCTGAACTACATTCAGATTCTTTCAATGCAAGCTTGGGCAAGAGATTTTTGACCATGGTGACGGGTATGGATGATTTGTGACAAGACGTAGTATCGGTGTGAGGTGTTGCTCCACTTAAAAATTGCTCAGGTCATGACTTCAAGTACCGTCAATGTCCTTTAATATCGTTCAGTTGCCCTCTGGTAAACTAACATAGCTATTGAAAATGGGCCATTTATAGTGGATTTTCCCATACAAAATGGTGATTTTCCATAGTTATGTTAGTTTACCAGAGGGTAGATACAGAATCACCACGAGTCTGTTGCTACCACCCTTTTTGCTGGTGGCTTCCAAGCCTCCTGCTATGCTCTACCGGGGCCATCCACTGGCTCTGCTTTAGGCTTTGAGGCAGAGGAGAACCTGAAGAAGGGCCTGGCGTTTCTTGGATGGATGGATGTGTCTGAAAATCGGTGTTTGTCATCATAAAATGGCCATGATAATAGGGAGAATAACGAGTCACCAGTCATGTTTCAGGTACCCCATGTCCAGACCATTTGTCTGTTTATATTTCACTATGCATCCATTTTTGGGTGCCTTCCGGTGTCATCAAAGACGGCTCTCGGCTCGAAATCCCTGAATGAAATGGAGGTTTATAGCTAGGAACATCATCATACTTAGGACTTGCCATTGATTACTGGAGGGTACCTAAGTTTATCCAACACTGACCCATACCCACTGATCCCTGGGAAATGCTTTATGGTTGTTACATGTCCCAAAAAGGGCTCAGATAATGCAGCTGCTGAGTCGGTGATGGTACACTTTCCGACAAAATATTGGTGAATTTACTGTTTTTTTTTTTTTAGGCACACGGCACACGATCAGCAGATCTGCAAAACCTATGGTAGTGATACAACCAATAGGCCACAGATCTAATCACCATAGGTTTTGATAATATATTGGAAATATTAGTGAGATCAGCAGATATTTAAAGAAGATCTTCAAAAACTGGCCGCAGATCTAAATGTGATCTTGTGATCACGATCTCACTGCGACGTTGTGATTGTGAAAGGGCATCATCCCAAAATGCCTGAACTGGCTTCAGGTTGGTGAATTATGAAATTTATCCAGGGAATGAATTGTTATATATATATATATTATAATAGAGATCACCGAAGAATATGAGAATGATGGGATATAGTTGGCATTTAGTAGGTATACTTCATGGAATATGCGGCTAAAAATACCTGAAATGGCTTGAAATCATCAATGTTGTTGTAAAATCATCATTTTTGTTGGTGCAATCACCATGTTTTTTCATAAACATCCATACAAATGGACAACCATCTGTAAAAATCAATAAAAAACATTAAAAAACCATCTTTTGCGAATCCATCCCCAATTTCATCCGGAGACGTTCCAAGGCCCATCTCCTGCGAGTCTGCTCGGCAGTCCGAGTTGGTGAGTCGCTGTGGCTTGGTGTTCGGACACTGGTCCGGTCGGGTGCGGTTATTGCGATGGCGGTAATGGCTGCATGCCGCAACATGGAAGAAGGAAAAAAGGTGATTTCATGGCATTTAATGATGATTTCATGGCATTTAGTGGGATTTAACCACAGAACTATGGGATAAGGATGGATAAAACTATAGGATAATTGGGTATAGTCCATATGAGATAGCTACAAGGTGAGGCCTCCGTTTACGATAGCTGACGCAGATAACTAGGTTCATGTTTGGGTTTATGGGGAATATAACATGATATCACTATAAAGTATTTCTGGGTTTATAAAGCAACAAACATAACTGCGGGGCCTCACCTTGTTGGAATATGTTCCAAACCATTTTTTGAGGCGCTTCCAACGGGGTTCCATGTCAGTTTTCAGGGGCCTATAGAAGAAAACTCGTTTCGAACGATAAGAGTTGCAATAGCAGAGGGTATCAACACAGAGGTTTAACACTTCAGGTGATTGAATTGCAGGCGAACATATTCTCTACAAAGGGGGGATTTGAGGAACGAAAGAATCGGGGCTGCACCAACAAAGACATGGCTGAAGAACCAACACTATATAGTTCATGAAGGAAAGGGGTACATCCTTCGGGTACCTTCCAGCAAAGCAGCACAGTCAGTGCCATCTGGATGAGTCACATAACTTCTGAAGACGTATTCGGGTTGTCATTGGGGAATTGATGCGCCTTCTTAAGAGGTATTCGGATATTTGGGGAGGTTAAAGGACGTTGATCTTTGATGATTCGATCCAATTGGGTTTGGCCTGTACAGATTGGTAGGTTCTCTTCCTTTCACACTTGGGTTTCACCCAGGTGAATTGGTCAGCTGACCATTCTCAAGATGGTGATGTGGCGTACAGATAGTTGTAATCTCAACGTTTGGAGAGTTAGTCTGCAGTATTTTAACTAACCGTATTGTGTACTACAATGCCTAGTCTGAGCAGTATAGTCTGAGTGGTTACCTACTATACCACACTGTACCACTCAGTGATTGACCTTCGTTATTTTTGTTACTGTATCTTCGTTATCTTTGTTCTCTTTGCTGCTTGACCCTCTCAAGGCTGCATTCCTGATTTATTGGAGAACTGCAGCCTGTGCCCGACAGCCCAGAATGCCGACCGGGAAACCATCCTCGAAGAGATAAGAGTGGATCACCAAGGATAGTTTTTTTTTGAGCCTCTGAAAACCTTCAGATGTTTCCCATTGCTTCCAAGTAAACGCCCAGCTTGGGATTGAAACAGTAATGAGCCAACTGTTGGATCATGTTGGGATATTCCAGCGGGATTGAAACCACCGTGATATCCCACCGGTTTTTTGGTTTATGTCCCAAATGCTTGTTTGTATCAGCAATTTTTGTTGGATCCTGTCTTCTTTTTTTTTTGGTCGAATCGCATTGTATAGATCCAAATCGAGTACTTCAAACTTCCATTTTCTGTTTAAAAACTTCGAAGTCACCATGTGAGTCATACTTGTTTTGCTGGTTAAATCCACACTTGATGCTGGTTAAGTCATAATTTTTGCTGGCTAAGTCAATCCCAATGTTTGTTGGTTAAGTCACTGAAGTTCCTGGTTAAGTCACCATAAAATCACCATGTTGGCTGCTGAAAACCTTGGAACTCCCCCAATTTTGCCCGTTGAAGTGCCAGGTGCGGAGGGCGATCGCCTTGATGGAGACGTAGAGCTTGGGGATGGCGGCGATGCGCTGACATGTGGGGAGCGTGGTTGGGTCATGGGAACTCCAGTGACTGAACCAGCATCAATGGGGATTCAACCAGCCAAAATCATGATGCTATGGTGATTTCATCGACACTGGGATTTGACCAGCAAATGGTCATCGAATGGATCATAACTACAATTAGAACGGATTATGATGGATTATGACGAATTGTGACAGAGTGTGACGAATTGTAGATCTTTGGATAGAGTTGGGTCCAGTCAAACATGGGGATTTTACAAGCAAACATGGCTACTTAAGGTGATTTGATAATCAGAAATGGTCCATTGATGTCCATTTGCTGTTCTTTGAATCGGATACTATACTATAAGGATATGAATGGTGATTTCACCAGCAGTAAAAGGGAACAGAATGGATTCTTATAACATCAATGGATCGCAGCCGGGGGATCCCTAGCGGGGTTAAAAAGTGCGCAGGTGGAGACGTGGAGAGGCAGCTTCAAAACCAAGGGAGTCTTGGCAGATGAAATGCAGAGTTTTCAGGTGAAAATACATGGAGAACTAGGTAATGTGGGTAAAACAACAATAAACCCTCCATTTGGGAATGGTTGGAATCCCACCTATTTCTGGTGATTTTGGGGATGGTTTATGATTGTTTTTACCCACATTATAAAAATTAATTAGGGATTGTGGATCGGAAAGACTTGGATGATTTTTGCTGATAGCCTGCTGGAGGGTCGTGTGTGGGAAAGACAGGAACCGGTAAGTTGATGTCTTGCGCGGTTATTGTCTCCATTGAACCACTAAGCAAACGCAATGTAAACATCAACGATTTGAATGCATTCCCGTGGAAATTGTTTGAAACACCTTTCATGATTCAATCTCACACTGGACACGAAGTGGTCTGCTTGATCACAATGAACGAACATTTTGGCGTACTCCATGGAAAAGGTTGGTGCCATCAATAGTTTGTGTATCGTTTTGCCATTATGATTTGTCATTTCCTGGTCAGTAAATATAACTTTCATCACTTAGCTTCAGTATACCGTATACCGTATACCTCATTAGGATTCTTCTTTCTGTCATTCCATCTACAAAAAAAAATATGTGTTTTCCCATCATTCTGGATCATGAATTTTGATCACGACCTCATGTCAAGGGTCCCTTGAATCATGATTGGATGGCAATCCCAAAATGGCCTAACTCTTCAGATCGGGCAGGAGTCCGAAAGTTGGTGGCCTAGCTTTTCAAGTTAGGGATTGACATTATGTATCCAGTTTCAACCACATGCAATGTGTTGTTTATCAAAATGGGAGCCCCCGCAAACCCCAAAACCAGGGTCTATTTGAATCATGGGGATGGGTCAAAACCTATGAATTTACATGAATTTACCACATGACTGGGGTTTCATTGCCATCCATTCACCGCCATATATTAGGGTATCATCCGGGTACAAAGGTTTTGACCCATTACAACCAACGATTCACTGCCGCTTTGGGTCCCGGAAGTGCCAGAAATTCCAGGATTTCCTGAGAAAATCTAAGGAGATCCTGCGACGACCCCAACTTGGTGCGCTGGAAGAGTCCGTGTTGGCAGCCCCGGAATTGGGGATGAGGCAAAAACCATGGAAAAGCTAGACGAGGCTTGCAGAAATCTCGGGGAATTCATGAAATATAGCCTCATGAGAAATTAACATGTATAATGTATATTTTATTTCATTATATTGTTGTATATTGTATCATACAATATTGTATATGTGTATAAAATATATGTTTATGGATATCACTGTTTCTCAAGAGGGATTTATCATCGAACTAAATAATGGGCCAGTGTGCTTCCACTTTGCTAAGCGCTAGTAAATTATTTTGGGTCGCGCCTGGCCAATGGCTTGTTGATGGGTTGCGGAAGGTCTAGCGAACTTGTACCTATGTTTGCGAAAACCTGACAGTTTCTTTTGAAAATCTTGAATCTTCAGGGAATACTTCAAACAGAATAGAAACTAAAGATGTAAATCCTAACTTCGGGGTTCAAGGGCCCTCAGATAGGGATGGGTCAATACCAAACAACCACAAAATGGCATGTTCATTTCACTAAAAATGGTTGATGTGGGATGTTCACCCAGATGAATGAGATTGATGAACATCACATTGGCAAAATGGTGAAATGAACCAACAACCAATATTTTTTTACCAGCTAGATGTTGAATTCAACCAACAACCAGGGTTCTACCAGCAAAAAATGGGGATCTTAAAGGGGATATAAAGGGGATATAGTTTATCGATTACTTACTGGTTGGTAGTTCCAAAGATGGTGTTTGTTCCATCCCTAACAATGTTTGGCCCAATTGGCGAGCATATGGCGATGTGTTGTAACCAACCAGAATGAGTTTGTTCATGGGATGGTGATAATTACCCTGTGGTTATGACTAACATAGCCATGGAAAATCCCCTATAAATGGGTTTTTCTCAATGGGCATCCAAAATTAGCAAGCTATTCCATGGCCATGTTCAATAACCAGAGGGTAATCCATGTGTTCCGAATTTAGAAATAGATTCTAGCCAGCAACCAGCAGATCCATCCCTCAACAGGTGTTGTGCTGTTGAGTTGGTGCATGTGACTTCCAGCTGATCTGATCAACAGCAGAATACTTGTGCTAGCAACATATATATATATATAATATTGGAATGACACCAACAAGGACCCTGGCTAATTTTGGATGTGCTTCAGCAAAAAGATTTTCTAGCCAGGTAGCCAGGTGCCAGGTATGATGCTCCCCCATTATCATCATTGTCTAAGAGCTAAATTATCAAAGTACTCATGACAAAGGCAGAAATGTGCCAAGACATGTCTACTAAGGCCTACCATTAGGATGGAAATACGACCAACATCCAGCTGGAAACTATTAGGAACACCAACAAACATTGGGACTTAGCCAATGGCAGGAAAACTATTTGCCACACCGCTGGCGGTGTCACATTAGATTTACTACCAGGTGAGGCCCCACAGATAGCTAAGTTCACCGAAAAATTGGCCAACTAGGGATTATGGGGGAAAACACATTGGTATCACTATAGTTCATAGGGTTCCAAAATGGTATTGGCCAACTTATAAACGCGGGGGCCTCACCAAGGTTGCAGGTGCGACTTGTGCGACGGCTGGCGACCCCAGTGATTTTTGAAACGGAGCCCACTGGTGGTAGGAAAATGATCGCCACAGCTTGGGGTGCACTTGGGGTTATTAACGGAGCATGACCATGGCAATGACCTTCATAAGCTGGGATGTGTCCACTATAACTATGATGGTTGATATGGGAATATAACTGGAAAGATTCGTGGACATGCAGTGGGATTTGTAGGGAAATCATTGATGGGGAAACATGGGTAATTTTAGCTCTTTATGATAAATCGACCAATTTTTCAGCCAGATATTGATGTCTTTATCCAGACGGTTTGACTTGGAATTCTTGGACATGCAGCAAGGCTGATCCTGAGAAATCTGGCTTTGGCAACAGAACATGTCGCTCCTTTGTTAGTGGAATTCACAGGGACCCCCAATGAAAGGACCCCCATTCCCATACTACTGGGGATCCCACCAGCCACGAGAACTACAAGGGACAACCCTGCGAAAAATCCCGCTTCGATCTGAGGAAAGTGCATTTAGGGGACACACTATGACTAGGTTGTTAAGGGGTAGTTTTCTTGTCTTGTTGCAAAAGAGGAAATTCGATTGGTGGTGAATCATGTTCAACCCCTATGTGCAGGAGCAATACTCCAACCGCTACCAAGATTGGACCAAGGTCGTGACTTTCTGCCGGATGCAGCGGCAGATGGACTGGTTGGGTCTGCTGGTTGCTGGGTCAATGTTTCTGTTGGTTGTAGAATACGACCCAGCAGATGTTTCTTACTGTATCGTGATCTATTGTACCTTTTATGTTCTGGTGTTTATTTGAGATATGCACATTGCCCTTCTACATATAGATGAGATGGTTATGTGTCTATACAATTCTATATATATATATATACATAATTATATATACCTGATATGTGTATGTATATATATATATATGTTATATATGTATGTATGATATGATGTTAATATATCTATATATGTATATGTTATAGATATATGATTATATATATACATGATCACAAACATACACACACAGACCCCCCACCTGATTCTAAACCCTCAATGTCTCCAACAGAACTCTTTCATCTTCACACGGCCGTTCTTGATGTTTACATTTCCGCCTACTTTCTCAGGTGTGAAGATATCCAACTATATGTGTGTATGTGCAAAGATGTGCATGTATTTATTCATATTGTGTAAATAAAAATATATATATATATACATATGTGTAAAAGTACAAATAGATATTTAATCAGTGGAACTCCAAAACGTCGTCGCAAAAGCCAAGCAGCGCGAAAGCGCAGCAGCATCGTCGGAGATGCCCTATCTTTGCACATGGCTCCGCAAAGCCCAGAAGTGTCCTTCGCAGCACACCCGCCGGCAAGCGACGATGAAGTGAAAGAGCGTGAGGTGAAAGGCAGCAACAAGGGCAAGAAGCACGTCATGGCTCTGATTTTAGGAGACAAGACGGCGGTGATCCAGACCACGCTCTGGGGAGTGGTTGCACAGACGGCAGGCATGAATCTCCAGTAGTGATATATATTATATATATATATATATTTATTTATACATACACACTTGCACTTATATAACGTTTCTCTCTATGCATAGCTGGACATGCGGACATGTATAGTGTAGAGATATCCCTTGCTTGTTGTTTTCAGTTCCACTGGATCATATCCGAAGGAGATCTCCTATGTAGAGATGCCACGCTACGACGAGGCCAGGAACTGTCTCCGTCCTGACAAAATTGTTGTGTAATGGTGATGTAACCAACAAACATGGGGTTTTACAGTACCATGCAACATGGAGAAAAAATGGGGATGTCATGGGTATACACATTCATTCGGAAGCTTCGAAGTGGTTCTTATGACCCCATATTGACATTTTTGTTGACCGATGAATTCCAATGGATGTCTATCTGCTCATAGGTCCAAAACCAGGCAGCGCTGCACCCTGAAATCCGACCTCCCAAGTCCATCGCAAGTTGCCCAGCGGTGCCCAGGAAATGGTAGCATGTCCTGCCAAGAGGCTTGGGAATAAGACCTGTGGCGCGGAAGATTGGTGCATCTGGGTACCGAAGATTCCTTGGCCAACACTTTCCTTCTGACCAACCATGCCCAACTCCGGACTCTTCATGGAAACCTCTTTATGGTTGAAAATAATTGGACTCCTGAACTAGACAGCTTACTATTTTAAAGCAACATGTGGGCTCGGCGCTTTATCAATTTAATTCCCATACCCGCCTGTCCCAGTTTCAAACAGCCCAGTGGGTGGATGAAAGGGGGTTATAATGTTTATACAATATATATATATATATATACATATTACTGGCTATGTAACCATAGAAGGTATTCAAAAAAACTAGAGTCTATATACAATATTACTATATATTAATGGTTTTAACTAACCATATATATATATATATTTTACTTCCATTGGGCATTATCATACTCAACTAGCTGGGATTCCCGAAAAAGTAACCAACGGGCGCACGGCGAAGGCCAAAAATCACTGGGCTGGCGCCTGTTGTACACCAGCAGCGGCACCAGCAGTGGTCGATGGTGCCATGGTGCGCACTTGGCTCTGGTGAACTTCTATGAGAGGAACGCCCAACTGGATCAAATCGATGGATGGATGGATGGATGGATGGATGGATGGATAGATATTTCAGACAAACCCAATGGGGTGTAGAGGATGGTGACCGCAGGTTTCCCATGTGTCTGTCCATTTTCAGGTTGCTCTGTAGCGAAACAAAATCAAACAGAACATGGAAGCTGCAAACTGATTCGGGGTTCCAAATCTTGACAAATTGCATTGAAATTGCCAGCAATCAAACGTCTACAGTAACATCTCCAAAGAAGTGTGTCTTGAAAATCATTTGACTGTTCGAGTCCAACCAGACGATATAGTATACCCTCTGGTAATTAAACGTAGCTATTGAAAATGGCAATAGAAATAGTGGGTTTTCCTTATTAAAAATGGTGATTTCCCATAGTTATGTTAGTTAACAAGAGGGTGGATATTATGTACAGCTTTGCAATCTTTGTGTTTTGGAGCTTGAGGTGAAACCCGAGAACACATGGAATACCAACTACCATGGCAACTGGAAATCATCCCCAGTTGCAATAGACAAATCGCCAACATCCTTGGAGTGTCTTCCAGCCAGCTATCTTTCATTATCAAAAGGTTAATCCGTTGCGAGACTGACAAACCGTTGACATTATTTTAACTTGTGTAGGGATGGTTTTTGAAGATAGCCAAATGCACGTATATAATATATACAAACATACACTGGGTGGCAATGTGTCATTTCACTTTACAGTACTGTTCTCCAATAGATTCAGTGTTTATGGTGAGGTTGAACCATTGTGCGCCCGAGCCAACACCTCCTGGGGCCCCGGGCCATCTCTTGCTGAGTTGCCAACGCGGCCTCGGAAGCAGAAGCACATGGCGAGGAGGCAAGAGGTGGTTGGAACTACACCAGTTTGAGATTTACAGCAACCAACTAAATGTGGACTTAGCCATCAAGAATTTGGATTTCACCCTGACAGTTTGGGATTTGACCAGATTGAACCACAACAAACTGGTATTGGATGCGCCCATGAATAGTGTGGTTCCAAGCAGCCAAGACCCCAGCAGTTTACCAGCAAATGTGAAACTTGTTCAATCGAAATGCGGATTTGCGCCACCAAAGAGTTGGTCGAAACTAAGGCCACTCCTTTCTGCAAAAGTTTGTGTTTGAAGACAGACGTGGTGGAGTGGAACATGACTTGCGAGGACCGAAACCAGGGAAGGTGCTTTTGAACACTTAGGGACTTAGGGGCTACCATAGCCAGAAGGATTCCATTTTGCTCCAGAGGTTGTTTTACATAGAACGGATCAGAGAGGATAATCGAAATGGGGTCAACCATTTTCCAGCAAGAGGATATTAATTTTGGAGTACAAATTCAGATGAAATAGTGATCCCAAAATGCATACATATCGCATGTTTGGCCTTCCCATGGAATCTTGCGGATGTCCAGTGTTTTGCATGGTTTTCCTGTTTTTCTTGTTCATTGTGGACGCGTTTGATATACAATCAAATATTACCTAAATCTATTTGATGAATTTGCTCGTAGAACATGTTTGAAAATGTTTGAAATATATGTTTTTCCATGCGGCCTGAAGAAGCTAGTCACTGCTGAAGAGAAAATCTACACAATCAGCCAGCTTAATCCTTGCCAGTGCGTCCTGTATAATGCTGGCAAAGAGGTGCTCAGACAAGTGGAGTCCGCAGGGCTGCATAGAAGCATGCGCTTTGCACATAGCCGGGGTATATTCTTTGAAGCGCCTGGGCCTTTGGTGGCATTTGGTTATGGGTCACTGTGAGCAGCATGGTGCTGATTGTATCTCTCTAGGGCTTCAACGAAGGGCCCATTCGTCCCCCTACCGCCTTGCAATGATACAGCACCGTGTCGTGGCTGGATGTCGGAGCGCAGTGCTATGGGTATCGCCTCTACCCTTCGAGGCGCTTCTTTGACATCCTGGAACTTGGGTATGGCCTTTCCTGTCGAGTCATTCATTTGTGCTTCTGCAGGCAGCGCAACACTGCGGAGAAGAATCTACCGAAGGCTGTTACAAGAGGTTCCGCCCGTATCAAACAGACTAGTCTCGCTACGCACTGCAGTGACATGGTGTTTCAGCTGCTGGATTTTTTCTGCGTATAGTGACCGTCTTACAGACAAGGGCTAGACATGTACTGTATATACATATACATAGCGACAGAGAGAGAGAGAGGAAAAAAAGAAAAATCCCATGTTGACCCGTTCGACCTTAATTAGTCAAGATGTTGGTTTTTGATAAAAATATTTTGGATTCATCTACTTTCGGGCAACGGAAGATCCTCTACTCTCACCTGTTGAAGTCGCTCCGACTCTGGATGAATGTTGCAATTAGCTTGGGGGAAGCTTCAGGTAAAGTCGCTCCAACCTGCGTTCAGTTGCAGNTTCAAAACATTGTTTTGTTTAGATACTGTATCATGATTGCCCAAAAATGTTTGGAACATGCAGGTGTACAGCCTGCTAATTGAATCTACGCATGAAGTTCTGCAATCATTCTCTTTACGGAGTTCCATGCGGAACCTTGCGTTTTCCGGGGTTGAATGTACTGGGTCCAGGTTGTAACATGTGCCGTTTACAAGATCTT
>BGPT01001527.1:233710-252504 GCA_003297045.1 Symbiodinium sp. clade C Y103
CTTTACGGAGTTCCATGCGGAACCTTGCGTTTTCCGGGGTTGAATGTACTGGGTCCAGGTTGTAACATGTGCCGTTTACAAGATCTTGTGCCGAATCGCTCCTTGAGTTTCACTGTTCGGAAAAGAATGCGCGTGGCTACCAAAGAGTTTGTCACGAGACTTAGGGCGGTCAGTCTCCCAAAATTTGATTTCGGACNTCTGCGTTCACAATAGGTTTTCCTTTGTTAAATGCAGCCAAAGATATTCCATAACATGTATTTTCATATCCCCCATGAAACCTGCGTTCACAATGGGATTTGCACAATAAAATGATGTAAAAATGNAATTGTTGGTGTGACTTTTTTCACATGTTGGTGTGCGGAGTTCCATGGGGAGAGCGCTCCCCCATACAAACTTGGTGTGACTTCCGCGGTTGCCAGTATTTAGTGCGATGATTTCCCCTTCAAACCTCCGTTTAGTTCGGGGATCTACCAGCCAGCCTCCTTGGATGACACCAGAGGGTATTTCCCACGATGCCTATTTTTGTCGGTGAAATTCCCGTGAATCACCATGAAAATTAAAAAAAACTCCCAGTCAACCTCCATTAAGTCACATTAATTCCCATTAAACCGCCATTAAGTCACCATTAAATCCCATCAAATTCCCATTAAATTCGCATTGAATTCCCATTTAATTCCCATTAAACCACCAGTCATGGTTCCATTCAGGAGCTTCCAAAGGACGATTGCATCTCCACGCATTTCTTTCAGACCTTGAGCGCCTGCGAACGCAGGCATCGTGCATGGAGTGCGGTTGTTTCTTTTTTGGGGGGATGCCACCAAACAACGAAACATGTGGTACTGTATATAAATTGAATCAAATGGATAAATCTGGATAAATAACAGGAAATAGGGTATGGTGATATCGGGCTACCATGGGTTCCTTGCATTTTTTGTGTGTAGCGTGAATGATGCGATGGAATTGTCGGAGATGTTCATGGTGACTAGGATTATCTCATACTCCCTCTATTGGCAGCGCGGATCCGCGTGAGCTGAAATTGAAGGGCCCACATCTTGAGCTCAGTTTTGGGGAGCAGCTCAATTTTGAACAAGATATACCTATAGATACCCATAGTCTCATAGTATATAACATTCTATAACTAAATTAATTTAGTGTGATCACTAGAAGCTCGGAATGGTTTCCTATACCAAATGACCAGTCTATTGCCAGTTTCTTTACCTGATTTGTTTATCCAAAAATATATGTTGATACCCAGCTTGTGTTGGGTACTGTACCCCATCCATTACTCAGAAAAAACTCCAATGTGAACCAGTACAAAAATCCAACCATACAACAAAAATGCTGAAGAAAAACCATCCAGTCTTGTTGGGTTTGCCCATTTTTGAGAAACCAACTGCTGTTCCAAGGCTTTGCGTTTGGTCTGCTCCATGGACATGTTCTCTGGCTCCTCGTCGATTTGGCACTCTGGGGGGGTCGTGCCACCGCCATGATGGTCACCAGTAAAACCGGCAAGTGTGCTGAGCCCAACAAAAAAACAGTCTTATAATATATACTTTGTCAACCTTGGCTAGATACCTTAGTACTTTGTATAATATTTTGCTATCAATGGTAAATATCTATCTAAGATTCACCATGTAGATGGCAGTGTCTTATTTTTGAAGAAAAACCCTAAACAACTGGGATTTACAAGATAACGGTTTGCCAATTCTTCGGAGAGCAGCCACAAACATTTGGAATTCACAAGCAACAAACAGCTGAATTCGCTGTTGAAACTCGTGATTTTACCCAGCAAGAGCTTAGCTCCACCATCTCCATAGTGTTCATTCAATTCCAACTGAAATTCAGCCAAGTAATCAGTCATTGACGTAGGCAAATTCCAGTGTTCCCGGCTGAAATTACATAGACATTCACTTTTGCTAGAAAAAAATAGTATATCTCAGTTCTCTATCTAACTTTATCCGGCTCAAACATGCTACAATTCAACACTTTTCCCGCTTTTGCTAAATCAAATTCTGGACATCCATCACTTGTGCTGATAAAAACTCCATATATTCCACTTTTGATGACTAAAGCCTGCTAAAACATTCTTCTTGTTGGGTTTTTCTTCCCTTTTTTGTTGGCAAAAAATCTCCCAGCACTACAACAACTGTGATGTTTTGCACGTCGACTTCCAGGACTCGACGCAGGCGTGTTTGGACTGCAACTGGCCCTGTGGTCGAAAGGCCGGGAGGACTGGCAGTTTTAGATCGTTTTAGCTTACTGGTGCTTAGCAGGGAGTGGGGGAATGACCTATACTAACCATTAAGAATCATCCCATTCCCCCATTCCCTACTAAGCAACAGTAAGTAGTTTGAATGGTGATAGGTCATGAAAATTGAATCTGAATGACTGAATCATCAAATTGAGAATTGGGATAAAAGATGATTTAAAACAAAAAACTGTTAGAATAGGGAACATGATTATAGCAACCACCAAAAAGATGCCGAAAAGTGTTTCCGGGATGGTAGTTTGATGATGTTTTCCCCATCATTTCCAGCTTTTCAACTTTTCGACATCTTCTTGGGGGTTGCTAAACTGTAAATATATTAAATAGATGTAAATAGTACTTTATCAATATATAAGGGTAGAAGTATATTTTGTATATGTTTATCACATTTTTTTTTACTGTAAGATAGACGATATAGATGTACACCTCATTGGATGCATCCCTATTGGAAGAAGAAAGGGGGTCGGGCATGGCTGACATGCAGAAAAATTGGTATGGCTCCTACACTGATACCAAAACGAATAGTGAATGTGGGCAGATTTAACCTTGCAGGATCCGTGTCTTGGGTTTACAGTAATCGTTTTGGTATGGTGCAATACCAAATGGGTTCGGGTACCCCAAAAAGCACAAATTATTGAATCATGGCCAGTATTTGACCCATATTTTCACCATTGAAGCTGGTCGCAGGCAACGACGAGTACTACAACCACCAGCACCACTAGCACCAGCAGCACTAGTACAACCTCCACAACAACCACGACATTCACTACAACTGTGATAAGTCATGAGCTCAGAGGCTGATATGTTTTCATGGAACCGGTATCCGTAGTATATGTTTGATTCATAGGTGATGAGTCTATTGGCCCCAATTCCTAACCATACTACCTTGAGAAAATTGGAGATGCTGGCTATATCGCCATATCATACCATACCATCCAGTAATTCAACATAGCTATGGAGAATGGCCCATTTATAGATAGTCTACTATATGAATTTACTTGTTAAACATAGTCAATGTCAACAGCTATCTTGAATTGCCAGATGGTATAGTTTGATAATTGTTGATATATTTTGTTCTGCAACATATCCCTATCATATCCCTCTACAATATGTGTGTAACGTCCCAGGCTAGTGCCCCAAGAAATCTCTTGTTTTTTTCTAGAACTTTGTGACTATCAAATGGAGGTTTCCTAGAATAGGGGTACCCCCAAATCATCCATTTTCAATCCGGATTTTCCATTATAAACCATCCATTTTTGGGTACCTCCATTTTAGGAAACCACCAAATGGCCTTCAATTCATTCAGTGTTATATGATAGATTTGGAAAATACATGGCTCCAACATGGATAACATGGGTCAAGTGTAATTTTCCTACCTATACACTGCAGTAATTTAATTTGGAAAATCCACCATACGATACCATAAGTATAGGTAGACAATTTTCTCAAGTTGTCATAAGTTGTCCCATGGGTTTTGTATGTTTGCTATAGTGTAAGAATTCCAGTGTAGATTTCTCTTTAACCAAGCTAAGAACCAGTATTTCCTTTTGGGAATTAAGTCAACTGTCCGTAAAGAACTATTGTTACGGAAACTGTTCATGTTATGGTTCGAGTCCTTGGGAAAGTTTTGAATAAGTTATATACGTCGAGGTGCAAGCGAAAGTGGAAGTGCGGTTTGAAGTGTCATGAGAAGGGATCCTGTGATGCTATCTGCTAGCTTCACGTGGCTATCAAGTAACCTATGATAGTCGGTCGGCAGGTAGTGACTGAGTCTTCACAAGGGGCATTCGTGAAGATAAACATGCAGTTCACAAAAGTTTTACAGAGTTATTTCGCGAAGGATGGCCGTTTCCGCATGAACGAATTTAGATCGAACCCCATCGATTTTTCCATATTCTCAAGATCAATTGCAAATATAGTTGATGTAGTTGACGCTTAATTTTGTCATAATATATATATATATATATACATATATGTCCAATCATGAATTGTCCGCATACCTTCCCATATTCAAAACCTCGTTATGTAATAGTTTTTTTACCATAGAATTTTCCCATCATTCTTCTCCACATACCTTCCCATAGTCATAACATACCAAGTTCCAACTGTTGATGGCGAAATCTCCCCACGTCCCTTCCCCCCACGTTTCGCGGGTCTCCTGAGGTGCCGTTGGTGCCGCGAGCCCCGGCGGGAGCAGCGCCAATCATGATGGCAGCGGCTACTACGTGCGCGGCGAGGTGCCGAATCAAGAAAATACTGGGAGGAGATGGATGGATCTGTAGATATGGCTATGGGTCAAAATTATGGTACCCAAAATGGTCATTTTTAATGGTAAATTAACCTCAACCAACCAATTATAGGGTTGATAATTTTGAGCCATAGCCATATTCTGGCGATTTGATGGGATGGGGGATCAAAAATTGGGAGGTTCTGAAGTCAGGATCCCCAGTTGTCACCATGGGTTTTTGTTGCTACTAAGGCATGGTCATCGACCTGAAAGATTTGGGGTACACCAATGGCTGGATGGAAACCTGCATAATCCTCCATGGGAGAAAACATAGAAAAAATGCGGATTTATTTGGTGATAGATGGGATTTACCAGGTGATATTTTTATGGGAATATCATGGGGATATAATGGACATATTTCATGGGACTACAAATATTTGGATAGATTTCATCAAAACCTCATGGCGCGACATCACTGGAATGATGGGAATTGGATTGGGTAACTATCCCAAATGTATCCAGAGTGTATATGCATGTATAATGGATATATGCAATTCTACTTACTTGAAGTAGATGGAATGTGATTTTTGCAACAAGATATTCAAAGGTTGTGAGGATTGTTTAAAAGTTTATCAAACTCCACATTCTATTTTTTGCCAGAATGACTATATATATATGTATATAACTACATTATGTCTATATGGGTTGAGAATTCGACATGATCATCCACGGCTGTAACTTGTGCAGAGAAGGTTTTTTCCAGCGTTTTTTCGATGGGTGGCTCTGCCGCGATCCAAAGATAACCCTGGTGGATCTATTCATGTGGGCCCAGTCGAGGGGAATATTTTTAGTTTTACCCTCTGGTAAACTAACATAGCTATTGAAAATGGCCATTTACAGTTGATTTTCCCATTAAAAATTGTGATTTTCCATAGCTATGTTAGTTTATCAGAGGGTAGGGGATGGGAATTCAAAGAGTTGGTTTATGTAAATTTTGGGAATTTGATGGGGGTTGCCCTCTGATTATTTTTCACGTAGCTGTGGAGAAGAAACCTATTCTTTAACGTAACTAGATATGTTTTCTTGAGGATGATCATTACATATCTATCGTCGCTCATCGCTATAAACCAAGCATGAACCATGGCCGCAACAAGGTGCTCCTAAACATCCCCATGGTGTATCACCTCATCCCATTTTCATCTATGGTTGTGTCTGAAAATGGGGGGTGTACACCCAAAATAACACTTTTAATGGGACACTTGCGGGACACTGATGATAAACCAACGAATTTTCGGGATACCCTAATTTCAGACAAGACTATGCTTACCCTTCATGGACCAGTTTGTTGCTCATTCCATCCCCCTTCCTAGATGCAAAACAGGGTACCAAACCCGTCCAAATTGTTCCTCATCATTCCGCTGTGAAAAGTGAACACCCAATTTGGTTGGAACAGACCTAGCATCCTGGAACCTTTTTAGTTGGACAATTTCCAGGACACCTCCCATATTTCGAGGGAACAGACATGGCTTCCCATTGATCTTCCCCCAAGATTCTATCCCTGGCAGGAAGTGCCTATGGGCTGCTTCGAATTCTGTGCGCGCACGGATGTGAGGTGGCAGCATTTTCGCTCGTTTTGCTGGGACTGGGAGTTGATTGAGAAGATAGTTAAATCAGCTTTGAGATCCCATGGTTCAGGTTTCATGTTAAATTTACTGGTTGTATTTTTGTTAGCTACTGAAATTGTCCAAGCATGATGGTAGACCACATATTGTTCCATCCAAATAGTTTGGAATTGAACACAGACCAACGCATTTTGATGAAGCGGCCACTTTCAGGATTATATACAGTAATTGGTGATGTGTGGTGATTTGATGGTGATGTATAGTGATTTGACTGTGATTTTTTGACAGTGATTTATGATTTATGGCGACTTAATGGGGCCCAATGGGGCCTAATGGGGATAAAATGGGGATATAACCAGATTGATTCAGCACCTTGCGCGTGTGCGGGTCAAATTGGTTGCTCGTTTTGATATAGCCATAGTGAATACTGAATATGATTCGACTGAAAATTGAATTCTGATCAACCAAGCTTAGGATGTATATAACTATATTCACCAAAAACAAGATGCTCATTCATTCAGCCAGTCAGTCATTCTAATCATCATCAAATCACCATCAAATCACTTTAAACTCACCATAAAATCACCATGAACAACGGCTGCCCCTCCATTTTCCATCCAAATCTCACCATTTTCCCAGATGAATCCCTACAGCTCAATGCCGAAAATGCGCAGGAGCATGAGTCTCACCTGTGACCAGCTGTCGAAGAGTCAATGCCCCTGGGCTGACATGAAATGTGCCTGGGAAAAGCTAGAGGAAATCGCAAAAATTAGGGATTTCTATGGGAAAACCATGGAAAACCTAGAAAAATTGTAGAAATCCTGGGGTTTCTGAAAGATACCCACATAGCTGCGGAAAACCACCATTTCCAGTGGCTAAAGAATCTCCAAACGGACCATGTTCCATGCTGTGTGAGATTACCAGAGGGTGATTCCCATGAATATCCAATGTTTGTTGGTTAAAACCTCATGAATCACCATAAAATCCCAATGAATCCAATTAAAGCCCCATTGATCCCACTAAAATCCATCAAATCCCACAAAATCCTATAGAATATTTATGAATACCCTCTGGTAATCAAACGTGGCAATTGGAAATCCCCTACAAATGGAGGTTTTAATGGGAAAATCCCCGAACTAAATGGTGGATTTTTCAGCAAGCCATGTTTGATTACCGGAGGGTATGATATTTGAGATCACTACTTGATTTTCCATCCCCCCACCTTGAACATGACGGCTGAGGCAGCTCGGGGAACTTCTATCAGACAGATGTGGCGGGCCATCGCAGATTCTGCAGCCGCTTGTTAGGGTGTGTACAATGATGAGCCGTATAGGGATGGAGGGGGTGAAAAAGGGGGATTTTACCCGGACAATTGCAATTTGTCATGGGGATGATGATGTTTGACCAGTAGAATGGTAGAATTTGAGGTATCTTTTTGGAGAAACCTTGAACCAACAATGATCACATATGGGGGTGTATATGTATATAATGTGTATATATATATAATTATATATATACAGAAATAGTGGGATATTTATCCAGTCCAATGAATCTGTTCTAGTTGCGCCTGGAAAATGATTGGTTGGTGGGGATTTCCCGTGAGTGAATGCAACAGCGAGTGACTTGGTTAATAGTTATACTTATATATAGGTTGATTTGCATCTCTGCTTGTGATGGCGATCCCTGAGTCACTCATCTTAGATGCTAGACCCAATGATGATAGGTCCCTACCCTCTGGTAAACTTACATAGCTATTGAACATGGCCATAGAAATAGTGGATGTTCCCATAAAAAATGGTGATTTTCCATAGTTATGTTAGTTTACCAGAGGGTAATCATCCCCAAAACACGTTTTTTGTTTTGGCGAGTGGCAGCAATAACTATCTATTTCTCAGGGATTTTAATTGCTTGCATCCATCCACTGGAAATCAAGGCCAAGATTTGATCTATAAAACACCAGGACAAGCCGTGTCAAATTATTGATTTTGTGGGGGGGGTGGCATTTGAAACCCAGTTGCTGATGATCATATTGGTGTTTCCAAAAGTATAGGTATCCCACAACAAATTCCCATGACATCTCAAGAAGTCCCCATGAATTTCCCATATACAGTATAACATCATATAACCATTAAGCCACCATTAAATCACCATCAACTATCGTTAACTCCGCATTTTCACTCAAATCTCAGCTTTTTCTCAGATTTTCACCACGAACCCCCATGGTTCATGGAAATTGGTCCTCACCTCCGGGCGTTTCTTCCCAGGCTACGATGATGAATGTCACGTGGACGACTCCTTTGTTTGCAACGCCAGCTTGCCGATTTGCCGTGTTGCTTGGCGTTTCAAGCGGCTAGGGTGGCTGAAGTATCAACAAAAAAAACATGCTTCAAATTTATGGAGGTCTGCTGTAAGTGGGCTGAATGCGGGAGGACCTTGGAGAGGTTTGTTGAGTCAATTTCAGGCGATCTTCGGGCCCATCCCATACCCCTCAAACTTACTGTAGGGCAAAAAGGAGCGCTTTCCGTTTCATATTCTGAGATGCCTTTTTGTCGGGACCCAGGTCTCACTTGAAGTTTCAGGGTAGCAATTCCTTCCCACATTGCGATTGTCCCATGGAGATTCTTGTAGCTATTGACCCGTACGAGTACAGAGAGATGTTCCCAGGTTCCCTTGCCTGAGAACACTTCTACTTCAGCTCCTACAGCATCTTGGATGCCTTAAATGCCCTGTGGGAGGTGGAAGGTCTCGGCAGCCCTGAGAACTCAGAGGCGCATTGGCTTGGTGAAAGATGGTGAAAGCCTAGATCATGTGTCCCATCTTGGGTATGCAATTCATACATGGCACCCATGTTGCAGCTGAACTGTATTCCTCATTGGTTGGATTGTGCTCGTGTTTTTTCAATTAGCCATTGTTGGTTCCTTGAACACTCCAACTTTGTGCTGTGCTGTGCTTTGGGTCCAATATATGTGTGGGCTGGCTGGCTGTCCAGCTGCATTGTTTGATGTTTCAATCCCCATGATACTGGACAAATCCAGACGGATGGTGCTTAAGATTTGAAACCAATGTTTTTGAAACCAATGTTTCTGATGGATGGTTGCTTAAAATCTGAGAAACAGACGGATGATGTTGTTTCATGTTTTTTTCCTAGATCACCATTTCTTTCCATTAAAAAAAAAAAAAGTGATTCCCACTGGGCCTCCCCTCAAGGTGTCGGACGCGGACACCTCGACCACTTTCGTCGCAGCCACGAATGAAGCGAAAGATGACGATGGGGAGACGGTTGATGCGGTGATCGAATCCGTGGAAGCTGCCGTGACCCGGCATTGATTTGTTGATGATGTGAAACCTTGGAGGTGCCATGCATAGTGCTTTCATCCCTAAGATTTGGTATGTTGATAAGATGTTGTTTAAATGTACTTGTAGTGGTCATATTGAAGTCCTAATGTGTATTTATCTTATTTATGAAAAAAGACCAGGTTTATTACATATATATATATATATTCAATCGTTTATATAATACTTATAAGTTTTTGCATACAGTACTTGAAGATCCAACGGAGTACTATTGGTTATGCAGTATGCATATCAGACACCCATCTAATCAGTTTCAAATACCATGTTTTTTTTGACTGGTTTCACTGGTGGAAAAGGGATTGCAAATTTGGAATCAGTTGGGGGTTTGGTCTTTTTCACCAACACGACGGATTTTCCTAAAGTGCGGGTCCCCAAAATGATCTAATGAGGAACAACTTGTTTTGGATGGGTTGAATCATGTTGAATCATGTTGAATCATGTTGAATCATGTTGAATCATGTTGAATATGTTTTTTTGAAAATCACCCATGTCACCAAGAAGTTTGCGCCGAGGCTCGAGGGTGTTTGGCATCCGGCAGCACAGACAAGGCCGTGCAGGGCTGGGCGGCAGCCTAAAGGCCTAGGGGAGCGTGCAGGGTGTCAGAAACAGAAGTGAATTACCCTCCGGTAATCAAACATGGCAATTGAAAATCCACCACTTATAGGGGATTTCCAATTGCCACGTTACCAGAGGGTATCTGGTTTCACAAGATTTCACCCAGTTTCACTGGAAAAATATGTTCTGCAAAAAGGCCTGATTGCCATGCTCATATCCCACTTGTTCCTGTTGTGTTTTCCAATATTTGTGGGCTTTTCGCACAATATTTTTCCGGTTTCAGCAAGCATTATCATTTGTTCCCCACCTGCCAGGTGAGGGTCTCTGGACCTTAACAAAGGTGCCACTTCTCATCTCCACTTCTTCCTCGTGTTTTCTCTGCCAGCACCCCAACACCATATGGAGATGCAGAGGCTGTGGGCCGCGCCTGGACCCGAACATATGTCAGATAGAAGACCAGATAGAATGCCAGAGAGAATGTCAGATATCATGTCAGACTATATGCCGGAAAGAATGTCAGATAGGATGTCAGAGTATTTGCCAGAAATAATGTGAGATAGAATTTCAGATTTGATATGCCATATGTACTTCCAGATGATATTGCAGAAACTATGTCAGAGTAGTGCGTCAGGGTGGGGATCACTCGAAGTAAGGTAATTTTATAATATTTTATATTTTTGTATTGCTTGTCAAATCCACGGTCTCGTTGCTTCAGGATCCAAGCTCATCGCCTTTATCCCTTCTGTATTGTTGGTTAATGCTCCGATTTGGAGCCATGAGATCACAGCTGATTCCATACCCATTTCAAACAGTGGGCTTGTCTGAAAATGAGGTACCACTAAATTCATTGATTAATTGATTAATCATGTTCCAAAAAATAATGCAGATTTGGGAGGCAAGCCATCCCCCGTTTTCAGACAAGTCCTGGTCAATCGTGATACATCTTGGTTGTTTGCTGGATTGTTACCCATCTAACTATAGTTACAATATGATACAATATGTTACAATATGTTACAATCATCACAATCCCAAACGTCAACCTAGTTGTTTCCAAGTTAGCTAACGAACTGCGGTTGTCCCAATGAAATCCCATGAAATCCCATAAAAGATCCCTATTAATGTTGGTGAAATCATCATTTTTCCATCCAGATTTTGCCAAACTCCGCCAGGAGATTTGGCGGATCTTCCAGCTTGCCTCCAGCTCCAATTCGGCCTCAGTTCCACTGGCAAGTCCCGCAGATCGGGCGCTGCTCGGCATTTCATGTTGCGGAGTTGACCCAATGGGGGACCCCCAACAAAACCCTGGTGGCTTCAAGGTTCTAAGTCACGGTCATCCATGACTTGGATGATTTGGTGTGACTTAGGAAAGCTCCATATATGGATTTGACATC
This sequence comes from Symbiodinium sp. clade C Y103, assembly GCA_003297045.1. Classification (NCBI taxonomy): domain Eukaryota; class Dinophyceae; order Suessiales; family Symbiodiniaceae; genus Cladocopium; species Cladocopium sp. clade C. The sequence goes on from BGPT01001527.1 coordinate 245,126, forward strand.
ACTTAGACGAATTTTAGAATATGTTATTTTTTTTTTAGCATATAAGATAGGGGATTTAACTGGTGAGGATGGCTTTGGCGTAAAATGAGGGGCTTGAGTCAATCTAGACGCATTTGACTGGAGAAACTGTTGATATGCTGAGGGGGTGCCCTCTTTTCCGGACAAATCCATAGTACACGGTTCGGTCGAAATCTCGTTCTCTGCCTGTTTTCATATCATTTTCCAACCTTTGTTGGTCAGAACCACTGCTGGCCAGTCATGGCTCAATCCACTTGCTGGACGTTCTCGGGTTCTACACATCCCCATGGGACTGTTTCTTTGAGATCCTTCATGTGTATTTGTTTTGTTCTGACTCAAAATCCCAAATCCAAACTCGTGTTAGCTAGAATCCCCACGTTTGTTGATTAAACTGGATTAAACTCACAACTGTTGCTGGTGACCCATGAAGATCCCATCAAACATCGCAATGATTCATGTTCCCTCCATTGGGACATCCTGACATCATTTGCTGAGCTCACTGAGATTCTGAAAGTGCTTTCATCCAAATTGTCCGGCTGAAAAATCTCAAAAATGTCTAAATTCAGTAAGCCAATTTAGAGTAGTTACATACACAACTCAAATCCATCTCAATGCAGGAATCGCATGGAATCGCCATGAAAAGAATCCTGGAAATCCAACCGCACCTGGTATGCCACTGTGCCACTGGGTTTAAAAAAAAAAAAACGTGTTCCCTACTCAAATGCCGTTGGGGGGGGCTGAATCCAGCATTTTCAGATACCCACTTGCCATGTATTTGCCATGTACCCTCCGGTAGTCAAACATGGCAATTGAAATCCCCCATTTAGTTCGATGATTTTTCCAGCGAACTAAACCTCCATTGAGTTCGGGGATTTTCCAGCAAGCCACGTTTAGTGACACCGGAGGGTATTAATATGTATTAACCTATTCCATCAACATTCCATTAATATTAAATATTCCATTAGTATCGTACTAGATAATACTAACAAATATTACATTCCGCTATATTCCCAGGCGGTTAAAGCCATTTGCCCTGAAAATCCTCCATTGATAGATGATGTTCCCATTTAAATCCTCCATTTATGAATTAGTAGAGGATTTTCCATATGTGATTCATATTCTATTTCATCATTCCATCATTCCATTATACTGATCCATTAATATCCCATTAAAGCCATGTATATTTGCCATGAAAACCCCCTGAAATCCTATGAAATCCTATGAAAACTCTCGGAAATTCCGAGGCTAAAGAAGGCCCTGATCGTCGCCTTCCTCCTGGGCCTTCCCGCAGATCAGCTTTCCGATGCCTTGCGCCGTGCAGGCGTCCGGCAGGATGAAGGCGGGGTGTGGGAAGCTGCGGTGATGGGGGTGAATGGTTGGAATTCATGGGATATTCATGGCTATTAATGGTTGATAATGGTTTAAAATGATTATATATGGGATATTATAGGATATTATAGGATATTATTATGGGATATTGTGGAATATTATGGGATATTGTGGGATAGTAGTGGAGAATATACAATAGCTATAGTATCGTGGGTAAGTAAAAAAGTGACCTCACGGTGGTAATTTAAGTTAGCAAACTGGAAAATCACAATTTTATAGCCAGGTAATGAGGGTTCTAATCCATTGGTTTTTTGGGGTTGTCTTTTTTTGGGGACAAACCCATTACTGAAATGAGAAATGGATAGAACATGATAATATAATTGCCATGAGTATCCATTTATTGGGTACTTCGCTCCTCAAAATAGTCTACAAAAAGGATTGGACCATTAAACTAAATAAGCATTCTTGGCACACACTTAGCCACGTGCAAGTCCATATCTTCGACAATGGCATCTTGCATGCTGTCCCAAATTGGAGCTATGCACATGAACTCTGATGTTTTGTGTTCGAAAAGATCTACTAGTCCCAGAATTTTGGTTGAATGGACGATCTAGGAAACCCCGATGTTTGGAGGTAAAAATCATGTTTTTCCTGCAGATTTTCCCGAACCCACTGGAAACGTGGTGCCCACTTTCAAGAAATCCATGCCGTGTGGTGCCTTCAGCTTCGAGGTCGTGGAGCTGAGTTTTGTAGCTCTCTTTGTTCCAAATACGAGGTGGCCAACTGTGGCAGCCTCTCCCTCGAGCTGCTCGGACGCATGCAGAAAACCCTCCGGGGCGGACGTTTGCCCACAGCTGAAAATTGGGGGTTTAGTCACGGTGTGATTTGTTCAGGATTTACTTCAGATCGTTTTTTGGGTGTACTTATAGGGTTGGTTTAGATTTATTTAGGGTTTATTTAGGGTTTGTTTAGCTAATTTTAGCTAAATTTCGCGCTATTTGGGGTTGTTTTAGGCTTGATTCAAGCTTGTTTTAGGGTCTCTTTAGTATTATTTATGGGTGATTTAGGGTTGGTTTAGGGTTTGTTTAGGGTCCGCAAACGAAGTTGCGCCCAGGCAAGATCTTTTATCGAATTCACCCTCCTACTCCCCCTCTGTTGCACCGCGCCCTAAGGGCATCGTCCAGGCATGTCCAGGCAGTCCATCTGCAAAACCTAACCCAAACCCCCATTTATCTAATGAAAACCCCCTTTCATCTGACCGGAGGGCCTCACATCTAACCCGTTTTGGCCTTCATCTAACAAGATGCACGTTTTTTGCTCCTGTCCACTCTCTTAGATGACATTTTTTCCGGTTAGGCGTAAGCTCCATCTAACAGCCCTATCCATTTAGATGGAAAGACTGTCTAACAGCAGGTGCCCGTTAAGTGTGACAGGGATTCCCTGTCTAAGAGAAGGCCCCTATCTAAGAGGGCTTTTTGTCTTGGTTGTGTTTAAGAACTGCTCTTTTTGTGTTTAAGAACTTCCTCACACACAACAGCGCTGCTAGCCTCTTTATCAAGACGCCCAAGAAAATCAAAGTCAATCCCATTGTGCATTTGTGAATGAAATGCCTTTGAACAATACATTTTTTGATTTTGGTGCTTTGCTTTCCTGCTTCTACTGTATCTCGTTCTTTTCTTTCCTCCGGTTGCCTCTCACTCCTGCTCCTTTATCTTTCCTATTCCCTTTCATCGCTACTTCTGTTTGAAATCTATCCTTATCACACGTTGTTTGTTTTTCTTCTGTTGTCCTTTCCTGTCGGATCTGCGACGTTCCCTCAGAAATGCAAAACTCTGCGCCCGAGCCGCGAAGTGCTGCAAATACCACGCGAAATCGCGTCGCAAAAGTTGTCGACCTTTACGCGCTTTTTTGTCCATTTTGCACGTCGTGTTTTTCGACCCCTACAGTTGCGAGCGCACTTGATAGCGCACCATTGACCAGTGGCACCGCGACTTTCAAGTTCATTCCTCAGTAGAATTACGCTCCAAAATTCGCGCCGTTTTTGAAGCCGCAGTTATACAAGCAGAAAACGCATAAAAACGCGAATTTTCCGATTCGCTGCCGGAGCATTCTGGAGGCAAACCTGCGTTGCACTGAAGGTTCGGGGTGTCAGACCCGGTGTCAGACACAAAACTAAATAGAATGTGGCACTTTTACATTTCACAAAACGTCATTCTCGCAACGAGTCAAAGTCAATCCCACATTATCTCCTGCTTTCCTTTTTCCTCCTGCTCCTTTAGATTTCCTATTCCTTTCATCGCTCCTTCTTTTCCCTTCGGTTCTGTTCTTATCGCACGGTTGATTGATTTTTTTGTTGACTTCTTTCCAACGTGACGTCGTCTGTCTTGCTTTCATTCATTCAGTTTGAGCAAGCTGCTTTCCTTCTCTTCATCAGACGAACAAATCAAAGCGGAGCTCATCATGGAAAAGACAAAAGTATGAGAACGCCTCAGAACAGCTAAGAGTAGTTCAAAACAAAACACAACAGGGGAGAGAAAGAAACAGGTTGGAGCAATTTGGAGCATGCGAAACAGGCAATAAGAAGTCAGCGCAGTTTGGAAGCAAATGAGAGCAGGTGGAATGTAGATTCGATTTCTATTCCAGTTGCGGAGCAGCAGAGACGACTACAACCGAACAACGACCATTGCTAAATTGTCAACCACTCAGTCGCAGTTTTTGCATGTCGCACGCGCTTACGATCGCCAGAGTCCAAATTCTTTGGTCGTTTTTAGCTCAGAACCTTCAAACTCTAGATGCGGGATGAGTCAGCGTGAGCGCGGATGGATCGAGAAAGATGCGGAGGTTTGCGGATGCGTGATAAGTCATTCTGGACTCCTCTCGATCCAGAGGGATGCCCATGCTTGCATATTGGATTCACCTGGATCCACAAAAGAATATCTCAGATTGCGGATCTGTGATAGAATATTGTGGATTCCTTTGAATCCAGAAACATGCAGAGGTTTGCGGATGCGTGATAAGTCGTTCTGGACTCGCCTGGATCCAGACAGGTGCCCATGCTTGCATTTTGGATTCACCTGGATCCAGAAAAATTCTAAGATTACGGATCGATAGAATATTGTGGATTCCTTTGGATCCAGAAAGATGCAGAGGTTTGCGGATCAGAAACGAATCATTCTGGATTCACATGAATCCCAAAAAATGCTCACCATTTTACAAGAATCACCGCATTCATTCAGAAGTTCTAGTGGCTTACACAGAGTCTACTACCAGTCACATTCTCTTTGGTTGCATATTAGATGCAAGGAACCAACGCAAGAAAATTGTGTTTGAACAGATGCTCGCGCAAAACAGCTGCTGTGATGATCGTTAGGTGCGTGTAGCGAAGTGAGATGGTGATATGAAGAGTTGTTTGTTGTGCTAGTGCTTGCTCTTTGGAACAGCTGGTAGAATCATATGTATCTGCATGCGTGTTTGTGTGTATACTTTCTTCTTCCAGCCCATGCGGGTGGTGTTGCGTTTGTCTTTGCCGTTTTGTTGCTGACGCAATCAGGTGTGGTTGACAGTAGGCACTTGCTTGCTTGTCCCACTCTCCCTCTTGTCGAAACTTGTTGCAGCTTATGTGCTTGGCGCTCTCCGTATATGTTTGCTTGTGTTAGTGTATGTTTGGCGCGCTTGTGAAGTCATGTTGTGACTAGGTTTGCAGTATCTGGTGTAGTTGGGAAGAAGCTGTGGGATTGACTTGGTAGCGGCTGGTAGCACAAGTAAAGTTGAGCGGTGCTTTTTGCCCAGTCAGTTGAAAGCATGTTCTTGGAAACTATCTGTTGATTGCTACTTCATTCTTCCACATTTGCTTTGCTCACGGCGACAATGACAGAAAACATTTGCGTGGCTGCGGATGGCTCCCCACTTTTTGTGCGGCCACTCGCTGCTTTGTGCTTCTTGTTTTGGTCGCCCTTGCGGCGGGTGTGGGAGAGAAGCCACCGCAGATCTGCATTGCCTGCATATGATCGCTACCGCGCAGTCCCCCTCAACAAATATCAATGCTCATGCACAAAGCCTCGTAGATCATGGCAGGTGTTTGAAGGGCAGCGCTCGTCATAATCAGCACGGGCAAGAAAAGTGGAACAACGTCAAATCTAGAATCAACGATACCCCGCTCAGGGATCACATACTTGAATTGCAGCTATGACACAAGCCATTGATGATATTGATATATTGATCAAACGGTCAGCCTCGCTTCCAATATATTGCTACCTCACGTTTTCAACTTCTGAAGCAATTTTGATGTCACGACAAGCAACTAACGTTCACCACCGCATGTGATATTATCCTGCGCAGAACTTGCATTTAGCCGACGCAGGCTTGCACAGTCAAGCATCACGTAGCCAGTAAGAGCAATCAAACTGCAACAATATCTCAGCCTACTTCAATCCCTCAACTCACCCATTGCACCAGCACGCTTCTTGTATCAACACAGACCCAAACAGCTTTGATGCTACCGGCGGCACTCTGACCGGGGAGGCAGGACATGCAAGCACAAAGGCCTACTGTCAACTGCACTTCTACCTCTGCAGCAAGGAAAACAAGAAGAACGCAGCAGCAGTTTTCATTCAACAGCGCGGCATCTAAGCAGAAACTGATCTCACCTTAACCCAACTTACATTTAAAAGCGCTTTGCCTTTCAGATGTGCACACCGCTTAAGCAGAAACTATCTTCAACTTAGCACATCATCACACTTAACAGCACCAGCCCTTTAGATGCGCGCAACGCTTAGCAGAAACTGGTTGTAATCTAACACAGTTCGCATCTGACACCACTTTATTTTTTCGATGATCATCTAAAGAGAACAAGCAACACTTCCTGTATAAAAATACTTAGTTTGGGCATAGTGCCGCAAGGCCTAAAACAAAAATGCCAAGAGACTAAGGTAATATCACTATTTTGTATGTGCGCAGTTTGCGAAAATGCGCGCCGAAACAACACAGCAGATTGCAGTCTCGCATGGAATTCCGTGGGTTGCGGGCAAACGTCAGCCTCCTAGCGACAGAAAAACAAAGTAGTGAGGTAACCAAAATGTTCTTCAAAGTAATGAATTTGAAGTAGCAAAGAGTGGACTTGGGATAATCAAAATGGTGATAAAACCCTTCGCAAATAGTAGGGGATCACCACGGAACACCCACTTACCATTTTATGGTTCTTACCCACTCAACCGATTCCTGGGATGCACATGCACGGAGCTAAACCTCCATTCAACAATTGCAGGATGATCACTGATGATCACTTGCGCAGCTAGCTGGATGTTGTCCCCCACTTGTAGCTGGGATGTTTCATGGGTCACAAGTCAATTTCTCATGCTTATCATCACTTCAGTGGTTTGCCTCACTTCAGTGGGTCCTTGAAGTTCTCACATAATCATAGTCAGGGCATGGTTTATACAAGCCCTTGTATCCTTTGGTAATCAAACATGCCAACGGAATATCCCGGCGGAAAATCCCGGCCATGCACGATTTATAAGGGATTTCCTAGCTGGCCATGATTAGCCTGACTATCAAAGGGTAATTTCAGCTAGATCATCCAAGTTTTACCAGTTACCAATCCACTTTTCAAAGTACGACATATCATCACTCAGTTCGGAAATAAATCTCAGTTACCCATAATCCCGCGTAAAAGATTCAGAAAACGTTCAATATTTGCCAGGATATGGCCTAAGTTTCAAAGTATACAAATATCACATGAGCAATAGGCTAAACTCTCCGTGTATTCGGTATGTATTCGAGGGCTCTTTCATGTAAAAACATTCATTTGACCTGTAAAACGATATATGAACTCCCNTGCATGGTGTGTAGCCTCTAGGCTCTCAGTTGTGGGGTTAACATCACGCCATCTCAGTTATACATACATGTACAGACGCAATATATATATATATATACACAGTATGTATCAATATGTATTAAATATTTACTGATATTCTGATATACATCCATGTTAAAATGCCAAGCACAGAGAATGCTTTCAGATGACCTTTCTTGCT